>KZ506552.1:6591-64648 GCA_002844005.1 Limosa lapponica baueri
CCGCCCCCCTGGCCGCCGCCCCCGCGTCCCTCGCCAGCCGTTGCCCCGGGCACCCGTTGCCAGTGGCAGCCCCGGGCCGGACCCTCCCAACGCGGCCCCGAGGCGGGGGGAGCCCCCAGGCCCCCCTGTGGCCCCGAGGCGGGGGGAGCCCCCAGGCCCCGCTGTGGCCCCGAGGCTGGGGGCCACAGGGAGGGCTGAGGCCGTGCACAGCTCGGCACAGGAGTGGCCAGGCCCAGGTGACCCCAGGTTTGGTTCCTCCTCACCTTTCCCACCTCCCAGAGGAGCTCTACCATGTCTGCATCAGGAACGTTGACTCCCTGGAGCAAAACCAGCAAGGAATAAACTGGGAACAGTCTCGGTAACACTCCGTTGTTGAGCGTGCAGAAATCTTTCCTTGCCTTGTTGTCCAGACACAGCTTTGGTTCAGCGCAGGCCAAATCCATGGTGTGGGATCCACAAAGGCAGCGTCTCCCATTTCAGAGACATATTCATAAACAGTCACAGCTTTAGAGGATGAAAAGATACATATCCAGAAGCCTTCTATTCATCTCTAAGGCATAAATGATGATCTTTGTTGACCACTTTGAGGTCTGCTGGTGAGAAGCGCAATACAAAAGTTCAGCATTTCTCCATTTCAGCAACTAATCCGTGTCCTCCAAACCCCCACGGACATGCAGGCCTTCACCTTCTTGCAGAACTGGGTCTTCAGTTCTTCCAGAAACAGCTCTCGGAAGCTCCCACATTCTGGTATTTCCCAGTGTTGGGTCTCTCACACCACTGACATGTGCCGAGGGTAGGAGAACCCCGAGGAGAACCCAGGAGCAAAGCCGGCTGTGTGAGGGGCTGCACAAAGAGCACGGCCTTTCCCCAGGGCTGAAGGAACGGGGTGACTTTATGCCCGTTTGGCCAGTGGTTACCACAGGCAGAGGGACGCGTGGCCAGGAGGGCTTCTGCCAAACTGGGAACGGATGGACAACAAAGGGGTTGTTCTCCGCTTCTGAGGGCGCAGCCGTCGCTTCTGTTGAATCTCACTAAAATCGCCACCGTTGTACCTGGGAGAGCCGGGTGGGGGTGGTGAAAACTTGCCTCCTCCTGAGAGAGGGGCAGGTCTGGCTCTGTGGCGGAGGGGCTGAGGACATCAGCGTCCCAGCAGGGAGACACGAAATGCGCCGCCCACCTCTCCCCTCTCCTCCTGACAACTGGAGGGGCCTTGTGAGGACAGCAGCAAGGCCAGGCACTCAACTATGAGGTCATCTGACATATGAAGGACTGTCTCTGATGCCACGCAGGCGTTTCTTGTCTGACCACCACAAACGGAGAGGGACCCTGGGTTGGTAACTGTGGCCCTCACTAAACACAGACAAGAACTGGCACAACAAAAGCTGCAGGAATCGTGAAAACAAACGCTTGTGCTGAACGCAATTAGGCTGGTGTCTGACAAGGAAAGTGTGCCCGTGGTCCAAGAACATGCACCAGCCCCATCGTCCCCACAAGATTTAACCGTGTCCCCAGAGCAACACAGTTTGTTACACCAGGATGGTGAAGAATTGATAATAAGAGGAAGGAGGAGCAAAGAAAATCAAATCCCGCTGAAAATGCATTAATTTCCTTCAGAAATTAAATCACATTATTTGAACTAGTGACTTAAATCTCCATTTCCAGCCACAAAAACACTCAAAGAAGTTATCCAACAGTTCATGTGTGTTCAGGCAACCACAACAAAAATACAACAACAAAGAGGGGGTTGTGGGAAAGGAGCAACAAATCCGTTTCCTTCTCTGACGGCCTAACAGCTTGTCCAGGGCAGGTACCTGCATGGGGACTCCATCCAGCCTCCACGCCTCTCACCTGGTGTTCCTGAAAGCAGGCTCACGGGGCTCAGTCTCCATCCGATTACAGACAGCTGATGGAAAACCGCTCCCACAGTCATGCCGGGGCTAGGGTCTCCTGTTAATACCCTGCCGACACAGTGCCCGTTTCTGAGGATCACGTTTCAAGGAAGATGCACGCCAATTAGAGGCATCCAGAGAATACAACTAGGAAGGATCAGGGGTTTGGAAAACATGGTCTCTGAAGAAGGATTAATCACAGGGTGACTGGACTTGTCATTTAAGGTCAGGAAGAGAAGGCAGAAGAGAGCTGTGTAAGGGCCTTTAAATATAAAGGGTGTTGCAAGAAGCAGGGAATAGACTTCTCCCCATGTGCCGTGTTGAGGACAAGGAGGAATGGGCTCGAAGCAAAGGAAGTGCAGTTGTGGTGTTACGGAAGGAGAAGGTCCCTTTGTTTCTTTCTTATCTGCCAAATGATAATTTCATTTAAAGCTGTTTCGTGCAGTGTGAGGTACAAACCATCATTCCTTCTTCTCGCCTTCTTTTAACTCAGGATACCACAGATCTCTTTCCAAATGCCTCTGAATTCTCCTTCCATAACACCTCAAATGCCATTTGTTGCGTTGTATGTCTTGTATCATGCTGTAGTGTGTTATCCTGTATTACACTGTGGTTTGTTTTGTATGATGGATGACATTTTGCTCTGTACTGTATGTATCGTATGGTATGGTATATATTGTTTTGTATTTCAGGTAGTGTCTGGATCCCAGCTTATGGATGGGAATGTGCATTTTGTATCGTCCTTGCTCTTTGGTATTGTATGTTGTGTTTCCTACTGCATGGTTGGTTTTTCCTTGTATGTCCTGATGTATTTTATCCTTTGTATTTTATCCATTGTATTTTTTTTGGTTTCTGTACGTATTGGGTGGCATTTATTGTATTGTATGTCTTGGCTGTTGTATTGGAATCTATTTTTGTATTTCAATGTCTATTTGAAGAGAACGTCTTTCTCTCTTGTATCCTATTTCAAATTTTGTTTCCTATATTGTATGGGTTGTGTTGTACTGTGGTTGGTTGTGTATGATCCTGTAAGACGGTGCACTCTTTTCTACCAGAGTCTATAAAACATGTATTTTATTCTCCTGTGTATTAGCAAGACTTGGTGGAATGAGTCTTCCACCAGAAGTTGTGGGATGGATTGGTGGATGTATTGTGTTGCATTGCAGGTATTGTGTTACATTCTGTTGTTCTGTGTTTAGAAATGTGTTCTCGTTTGCATTGTCTTGTATGGTTTGGTGTAATGGTATGGTATGTGCTCTACAGTATGTCTTGTATGTCTGGTATTGTTTGTATTGTATGTCTTTGATGGTCTTTGAGATCTTCAGTGCTCCACCCTGGAGGAGTCCTTCACCATGCCACATGGGAGGAGCTCATTGCGCTGCCTGGCTCTTTTTGGAGCCCTTCTATCGGGTCGCCCGACTCATCTCTGAGTCCATCATCGTGCCACCGCGTAGGAGCCCTTCATTGCACCATCTGGCTCGTCTTGGAGACCTTCATTCTGCTGCAAGGATTGTCCAGCACACCCCAGAAGAGCCCTTTGTGGTGCTGGCCGGCTTTTCTTGGCGCTCTTCATTGCGCTCTTCATTGCATCACCCCAGAGGAGCAGTCCTTCACCATCCCGGCCTAAGGAGTCTTTCATCACACAGTCAGGCTCTTCATGATGCCCGTGACCGTGCCAGCTTGGGGGAGCTGTTCGTTGTGTTGCCCAGTAGGAGCCCTTCACCTCACCACCCCAGAGGAGCCCTTGACAGCACCAGCCCTCAGCAACCCCTCAACGCTCCATGCCGGAGGGGCCTTCCCTGAGGTGCCACGGAGGAGCCATTCATCTTACCACCCTGGAGAAGATTCTCATCATGTCACCTGGCTCATCTTGGAAGCCTTCCTCATGCTGCCTGGATCGTGTTTGAGACCTTCAGCGCTCTGCCCCAGAGGAGTCTTTCAGTACACCATGCCAGAGGAGCTCTTCATTGCGCTGCCCGGCTCGTCTTGGAACTCCTCACTGTGCCACTGCAGAGGAGCTGTTCACCATGCTGCCTTTGAGGAGTCCTTCAGCATGCCACCCCAGAGGAGCCATTAATCGTGCCACCCCAAAGGAGCCCTTCCTCGTGCTGTCTGGCTCTTCTTGCAGCCCTTCATCATGCTGCCCAGATCCTCTTTGAAACCTTCAGCCTTCACCGTGCTGCCCGGCAGGAGTCCTTCAGTGCAAAGGGCCAGTGGAGTTCTTCACCACTCCTTGGAGCCCTTCATCATGCTGCCCTGAGGAGCCCTTAATCATGTAGCCAGCCTCTTACTGGAGCCCTTTACCTTTCTGCCCCGGAGGATTCCTTCACCATGCTAGCCCGCAGGAGCCCTTTGACCTCGCTGCCCTGGAGGGTCCCATTATGGGACTGCCCTCAAGGAGTCCTTCATCGTGCTGCATTCCTTCACCCTGCCGCCTTGTCGACATCTCAAATCACGCCACTTGGCAGAATCTATCATGCGTCATCCTGCTCTTCTTCGAGCCACGTACCACACCACCCAACAGGAGCCCTCCACCACACAGGAGGAGCCTATCACCTCACCACCCCGCAGAAGTCCTCCATGCATTGTCACAGAGTGCTGGACGAGGCCATCATCGTGACACCCCAGAGGACCCTTTCATCACACCACCCAGGTCTTTTTGGGTCCTTTCATTGTTCCGCTCCAGAGGAGCCCTTAGTCATGCTGCCCACACTTCAGCTTGCCGGCTGGGAGGAGGTTTTTACCACCCCACCCCTGAGTAGCCCATCATGCCACACTGGACGAGCCATTCACTGCAGTTCCCCGGAGGACCCCTTAATTGCGCCGCCCAGGCCTTATTAGGGCACTTCAGCATGCTGCCCCTGAGGAGTTCATCACTGCGCCTGTCTGGAGGAGTGCATCAGTGCCTGGTTTTTTTTTGGAGCTCTCTGTTCCAGGAATTTTTGGGGCTACTCTAGCTTGGGGCTTTTGGGGAGGTCTCCAGCCTGGGGCTTTATTGAAGCATTTCACCGTTTCCGTACTTTGAGTGCTTCATCCCGTTTCTTTTTTGGAGGTCTCCACCCTGGTGTTTTGTAGAGCTGCTTTAGACTGAGGCTTTTTTGCAGCTCTTCCACCCTGGGGCTTTTTGGCAGTTCTCCACCCTGGGACTTTTTGGGAGCTTTCCACCCCACAGCTTTTTTGGAGCCCTCCTCCATTTCGGTTTTTTGGAGCTTTTCACTCCTGGACATTTTCAGAGCACTTCACCGTCAGGCTTCTTCACAGCTCTTCACCATCTGGCTTTTTCAGAGCACTTCATCGTCTGACTTTATTTTGGTGCTTCACTGTCTGTTTTTTTTTTAGTGGAGTTTTACCCTTGTGGGTTTTTTTTTGGTAGATTCACCATCTGGCTCTCTTGGGCAGCTTCATCACCTGTTGTTGTTTGGGGTACATCACCATGCAGCTCTGGATGAGTTCATCCCGCCTTGCCCTGGAGGAGTGCCGTACTGTCCTAGTGGTGTGTTTTCTTACCCAGATGGGTACAAGTTGTAACAGGAGAGAGACCAACTCGATGGTCTCTGGGAGGTCTCTTTCGTTCTGCATTTATGATTCATGAACAGATGATGTTTTTGTCCCTACAGGAAAAAGAGCTGTGGAGAAAGACGGTGACAAAGACGATGCTGATGAACCAAATGAATGCGACCTTAACAACAGCTTGATAGGTGATGAGGAAGAGGAGTGTGAGCCTACTGATGAAGACTGACTGGGAACCAAATTCAGAAGAGAAGGATAATGAAGATGTTGAAATGCTTTTGCAAGGAGCACATAAATTTGTTAAGACCAAAAAGGAGCTGAGCGGGAACACCAGTATGAGGGTCCTATCTGTCTGTGTTAAAAAATGGATACGCAAAGAGAGGAATTCCTTTGAAAACTGTTTTTTCCTCAGTGATGTAGGCACTACAGGAAGACTGTAAAGGGGTTGAGGGAGTTCAACAATGCCTGTCTTGTCCATATGTATTATTTTGGTGGTTTTTTGCTTGTTGCCTTAAGTAGTGGAGCCAGAGGATGGAGCTCTGGGATTATATTCTGTGGCAGCTGAAGTAGGACATTTTTAGGAGAGAATTTTCTCAGTGTTATGGTTTGAGAAAACCCAAAACAATTTATTGTCATTTAGACAATTATTCTATCACCCGATCACCTCTCCCCACTGGGAAAGGGGAATTGGAGAACACAAAGAAACATGAGGGTTGAAATATAAATAGATTTAATAGACTAAGACTAAATAATTAACAATAGTACTAAAGAACCAGTATTAATCCCGATACTGATAAAAGATATACAAGAGTTATACTCAGCCAGTTCTACCAGCAGGAAGCTGTGCACTCCCAGCAGGGACAGCAAATGGCGGACACTGCGAGCGCTGTGGCTTCAGGAGGAAGGGAAGGCCTCAGGGGTCTGGCACCGGGACAAGGAGTTGTCTGGACAGCCGCCATCAAGGGAGAGAGAGCTACGCAGCAAACTTTTCTAATTTATATTGAATTTGACGTTCATGGTATGAAATAATCCTGTTGGCCAGCCTGGGTCAAATGCCCAGGCCTTGCTCCTCCTTGTCCCCGCACCTGGCAAGGCTCAAAAACACTGAGACCTTGAATCCCACAGAGCCTGGCTGGCTATAAAGTAAATATTTTTATGAATTCAGGCACTAGAGTCTTCTAAAAGTGCAGTTTTCCCCAGCATTAGAAGAAAAGTTAGTCCTGTGTTGCTCAACCCAGGACACTTAAGTACTTCTTTTCCAGCACCTTTGGTGTCTCCTAGTTTGAACTACACTTTTAAAATTTGTTATTGCTTCATCTTCCAGTGCTTGGAATAAATATTGGCATTAGGGAAGTCTATGGGGTTTTGGTTTTATTACAGTAGTACTTGTTTCCATGCCTGTACATCACTGGAATTGTGTTCAGTTCACAAGAAGTCTGAAATCCTGATGACTGTATAACTGTATTTTTGCGACATTAAATGTGTAACAGACTGTAGGAAAAACTGCATCTCTCTGGTTTCTAAAGACTTTGTTGGAAGATCTTGCCTTCAGGGCATTCACAGCTTTCCTGAGTTTTCTAGAAAGAAATATAGTCTGCCTTGAGTTAAAATATTTTAGTATGTTTGTGGGCAGATGCCTGGAGCCATGTGAATTTGGCACTTTTTGTGGACACAGTCCTGAAACTCTGGTGTGGCTCTGACTCGCCTGTGACCATCTGCCCAGTCGTGATGGAAAAAGGGCTTTTCAGTTGGGTGGCACCTTGCTCTCTGCAGCTGCCCTCCAGGTCTCCGGCTGGTGTGTGTTCTGCAGCTCGGCCCCAGCATGAAGAGCGATGCCACGGGCCAGGCCCTCAGAAGCAGCAGACCTTTGGAGCTGCCTCTTCTGCTTATGGGGGCTGCTGCACAGAGTCTTGGGGCAGAAGGACTTTCTTGACTCTGCTGTCAACAGCCTGTCCCGTTGTCCACTTGCATTTATTATGGGTGAAGCCAGTGGGGGTGCAGGGGTGCGTGTACGGAAATAAATGGGCTGACATGCAGGAGATCAGAGGAAAGGAGGAAAGGAAACTGGAGAAGTGACGTGGAATTCAACTCCCACAGAAGACTGATGGTCAGGTTGGCATTTCAGTACAAAATGGGAATGACGTTGTAGCCTTCAAGATCTCAGAGTGCCCCTGTGGTCCTCTTAAAGACTGCATATAGTAACTTCCTACCTCTTTAATATGGTTTTGCAGTCTTGCAGCTTTTAATCTTTTCTTTTTGACTGCAATTGTATGTATATCCATGCTTGAAGAGGCTGAATTACATCAGAGGCAAAAAGTCTACTGTTTAGACCTGTGCTTGCACAGTGTAATGTTCTTGCAAGGTCTTCAGAAAATTGGTTAAATTAAAATGGACATTGCTGCAAACTGGCATTGGGCTGGATAATCTTTTGCCAATTGTGCCACAAGTTTCTCTCAAAAATTGTACATATTGAAAAGAAAAACATCACGATGGGCAACTGTTCTGCCTTCAGAGAACATCAGCTTCTGTTGGCCAATGGCACACTGTTTGCCAAAGCCATTTCATTCAGAAGGAATCCTAGTGGTGCTTTTTACAGAGTCTGATTATTTCTGTGACCGTCACCTTCCTCAAGCAGAAATGCTGTATTCCTGCAGTGATATGCGGTGAATGGCTCTTCTGGCTGCTCTCAGGAGCCTTTACTGTGTAAGCAGAAATAGCTTTTTATCACTGGGAGCTCCCAGTCAGATACATAATCACAAAAGCAAACTGAGAAGTAATTCTTGAGTTTGCACGATAGGTCAAGTGTTCTTACCAATGCATCAGGGCTGAAAAAGTGAAGCATGACCAAGGCAGCACACTGGAAAAGTCAAAGCCATCATCAAGCTGCTCTATACTGGTAGACTGAAGTTTTCTCTGTTTAGGCGTATTTTTCTGTTCGTGAATTCTTTCCTTAACAGCAGGATGTATTTTTATTCTTCTGGAGGGGAAGCCTACATCAATTTAATGAAATTGTTCCTTTTTTCTGAAAGAACTCTTGAAGTAGAGTGTGAAATACAACCCGTGCATTGACTTCATCTCTCTTCTCCTCCCTGTAATGCTGCCTCAGCATTCAAATTTTTAAAAAATAATTTACTCTCTGCAGACGTAATGAGGCAAAACCTAAAGCGCAGTACAGAAAGGCTGTGACTGAATATTGGGAAAGAATCTGAGTCATGCCAGCAAAAGCTGCTCCCTCCGTGGAGCCAGCAGTCTTGTCTGTAGCGTTTATAAATCCTTCCTGGACAGGAGCTGTCGTGCTCCAGGCTGTCATCGTGTTACTTCTCAGCTGGAGGACACTGCTTAGTAAACGACCATCCCATGATAAAAGAAAAAGGGTGTGGGTGGGTGGAGAAGTAACAGGGAAAATGGAGGCAAACAGTGCTTCTTCCTCCCCAGCAATCCACCTGAAGCCAAACCAAAAGCCACTGCAATTGCTTGTTAGAAGGAAAAGGTAAAATGTTTATAATGAAGCCTAGGAGAGAGAAGCAGGGGAAACGACATGCAGCCACCCATTAACAAGAAATTGGCTAGTGATGTTGCTATGAATGTGGCGATTTAGATGGTATGGGCTGTTACTTTAGACTGAGACTAATAAATGTACACATCCCTTTGTAACATTACTGTGCCGAACCCCATGTCAGGAGGGGAAGAACTCCTGCCTACGTACCAGAGAGCATAGAATCCAACTGTTGTGTTCTCCTCAGAAATAGTGACCTATAAGTGACCGTACAGTCACAGCGGGTATTGTTAACTGATTTTAGTCTCCCTGGTTTTTGCACCTTTTCAGCAGGAAGTTCAGCATCTTTCCATCTTCATCCCTGTCCGTCCCACAGAAGGGCAGGCTGCTTTGCCCACCTCTTTCATCCAGCTGACCACAGCACACGCCTCTCGGAACTGCTCCGTCCCCTTCTAGAGAAGAGCTGTGCTCTCATCCTCTCTCTGTTGGCTGACCTCCCCTTCCCTGGCAGCCCCCTCACAGCCTCACCAGCGCTGGGGCTCTCTGCTTGCTCTGTGCCTACCCCTCACCTATCCCCTCACCTTCACCTATCCCCTCACCCTACTCGGAGACCAGGTCCAAGGTGGACATCTGCCACCCTGGGCTCCCATGCAGAAGTGGCCAGGAATGAAAAGCTGTTGGTGGCCCTTGCTGTTGGTGGCCCTCACCTTTCCTTGGCAGCCCCTTCACAGCCCCATCAACACAGGGGCTCTTGCTTGCTCTGCCACCTCACCCTCACCCTCACCTACCCCCCCTCAGCCTCTTCGAGCAGCCCTGGAGCCTGTCTGGCATGTCCTGCCAAGGTGCTCATTGTCCTTGAGACGCTTATAGCAAGTCCTAGTGATGGTTGTTTTTCAGATGGGTTTGATACCACCTGGGCTCGGGCACACGCTGGAGGATCCTTCTCTTTCTGGTCACAGTTTTGTGCACATTTTATAAAATAAGGTGGGGAGGTCCCTGAAATTGGGACCATCCCCCTCACGTAATCTTCTTATTAAAAGCATTTGTCCCATTTTTCTGATTTTGCTGCTTCCTTGGTAAGGGAAAGTTTTCACACTGTCTTCCTTTCTTGCACTTGATGCCCCCAGCCTCTCTGTGTCCCTTGGATTCAGGGCAGGCATTTATTCCTTTCCTCCCAGCAGAGCTCTCCCCATTTCCTCCTGCTCCAAAACAGCCTAGAGCAAAAGCATTTTCCAAGAATGTTTTCATTAATGAAGAACAAAAGTTGGAGGTTTCCTTGACAGACTTGAGAGGTGGGCCCATGCAAACGTCCTAAAGTTCAACCAGGCCAAGTGCAAGGTCCAAGGGCAAGTGTGGATTGGTGCAACCTCAAGCACAAATCCAGGCTGGGCAGAGAATGGATTGAGAGCAGCCTTGAGGAGAAGGACTTGGGGATGTTGGTGGGTGAAAAGCTCAACATGAGCCAGCAACGCGCGCTGGCAGCCCAGAAAGCCACCCCCATCCTGGGGTTTTTGCTCCTGCTGCTATTTTTCTGCAAAACTGACTCCTCTTTCTCAGTTCACATCTGTGGCAATCTCACACAACAGCAGAGGCCCTGCCTGCTTCTCAAAGCTTTTTTATTGTTTAGATTTGATATCAGGAAGAAATTCTTTGCTGTGAGGGTGGTGAGAGCCTGGCCCAGGTTGCCCAGAGAAGCTGTGGCTGCCCCACCCCTGGAGGGGTTCAAGGCCAGGTTGGAGGGGGCTTGGAGCAACCTGGTCTGGTGGGAGGTTGTTGCATTTAGCGAGACCACGTCTTGCCGTGTCTATAGGCCCGACACTGGGTGCACGAGCAGCCTGTCTGCTGTAGGTCCATCCGCTTTTAAAAGCAGCAGTCAGGTGCACTAGTAGCATGGTTTATTTTATGGAACATATGCAGATTCTTTAAGATTGCCAGTGATAAATGCACTAAAGTGCAGAACAGCTGTATAGCTTTGAAGATACGATTGTAAATCACAAGCTTGATTTCCTGGGTAAGCACTCAGCGTGGCCGAGGTCGCAAATCTTACCAAAAAGGCATATCCCTTTTGGGGGGAGTGAGGAGCACAAACCCATTGGTCTTGGGTCAATGATCTTGGGTCTTGTCCCGACGATTTGGCATTGGATTCTTGTCCCTCCATTAGGTGCGAAATCAGGGTAATATTTATACTGCCGTCGTGCAGAGTGTGCGGGTGGGACCGTGGTCAAGGCATCCTTCTTTATGGTTGCGCTGCCAGTAATTGCACAAAACATTTTTTGTGAAGAGCGGAATCACAGAATCACATGGGGTTGGAAGGGACCTCTGGAGGTCATCTAGTCCAACCCCCAAAGAAGAATGGGACAGTGTGGCCTCCACCTCACGTCTCGCTCCTCCCCGGTGCCGTGGCAACACAAAACCACAGCATCTTCACCCAGTTTCTGTGTCTGTTCTGGGCACCAGGTAGGTTTCAGCAATACTGAGCTTTGCTACTGTTTGTGCTTCCAACAGAGATGTCCCTGCCCACGGCAGGGGGGGTGGAACTAGATGATCTTTAAGGTCCCTTCCGACCCACACCGTTGTGTGATGCTCTGAACAAGGCCGTCCTACCTCCTGCTCCAGACCCTGCATAAAGCCTTGTGGATGGGAGCAGCTGCGGAAGGGCAAGCTCCGTAGGTAGGTCCTGGCTGAAATGGGTCACTGCCCCACGGCAACCTGCATTGCCACATCGCTCCTTTTATTGTCCTGATGTTTCACGTCTCTGCCCTTAGCTTCCAGAGTTGGGTGGTTTTACTGGTTATCCAAGTGAACTTGCTAAAAAGAAGCAAACACTCCATATTATGGGGAGGGGAATGACTCACTCCCATGGACTCCAGAGCGAAAAAAAATAAAAGGAAAAAAGGAGGCCAAATGGCTTGGGAAATCTCATTATTTTAGGTCTTCTCTGTTACCTTGGCATACCCAATCTCCTTCTGAGATGACAGAAGTGGTTCGCCCTGCAATTCAGCTGCCCTTGTCTCGGGATGCATCTCCATCTGTGAGACATTCCTCAGCCCCGCTGTTTGCCGGTCGCTGGCACGTCCCTGCTCGCCCTTTGCCCTTGCGCCCACCGCTGTGGCCAGCTCATGTGGGTGAGGTGACTTAACTGTGCAAATAAAGGGGATGAGAGGCTGCCCAGCTGGGTGGGTACGGATCTTCCCCATTGTCCTCAGGCGTAAGCCAGTGCCACCCACCTCCGCCCAGGGACTTGCCCTGCACGCTCAGCTCGTGTAGAGACAGCTCTGCGCCCAGTGCCCCAGGGCTGCTCGCATCCCCTGGAAACCTGCCGTGTGGCTCCCATCGGCACCCAAGTGACCCCCGGTCACAGGGCTTGGCCACACCTGTGCCATTCACAACTGTCTTCACCTGCCAGCGGGAAGGAGGAAGAGCAGGAAGAAGGGGAGGGAAGGAGGAAGAGAGAGGGAGGGAGGGAGGGAGGGAGGGAAGGAAGGAGGCTGCATTTAGCAGCTACCTCCGGCGGCTAGAGCCAGAGCGGCTGGCAGCCACCGCGGGAGAGACTCGCAATGTCCTCAGCAACCTCCACTGCCTCTTTGCCCAGCGGCCTGGGTGTCCTGACGACTTTCCCAGATGTGCTCTTCATTCCTGAAATCGTGAGTGCCGGGTTGTCCCTGGGGAGGGCAGAGGCTGCTTTGTGGGGCATCCAGCAGACCTCCCGCTGCAGGTGTCTGAGGGATGGGGCCTGACACAAAGCATGTGGAGCATCAGGTTGGATATCAGGAAAAATTTTTACACGGAAAGGGTTATTAAGTGCTGGAATGGGCTGCCCAGGGAAGTGGTTGAGGCACCATCCCTGGAGGTTTTCAACAGATGGGTTGACATAGTGCTTAGAGACATAGTTTAGTGATGTGGGGGGTTTTTTGGTATGGTTTTCTTTTGTTTTTTTTTTATCAGAGTTATGTTGATGGTTGGACTAGATGATCTTAAAGGTCCCTTCCAACCTAGACAATTCTGTGATTCTATGATTCTGTGTGGCTGAGGAGCCACAGCAGGTGCCTGAGCCACAGGGGTTTGGGGGCAGCCCTTGATGGCCAGTGTCACCCTCAAAGCCGGGAGCGGAGGGCTCTGGAGCGCTCCTTTAGTCCGCAGGGGATTTCCGTGGTGCCCCTGAAAACCTTTTGTAATTTCCTGCCTAACAAAGCTGAAGGGGTTGCTGGTGGGTTTAAACTGGGTTGCCGAATTGAGCCAGTTAATTAACTGGAAGAGGATTTTAGCAGCCGATACAGGCAGAGGATAAACTGCTTGCCTGAAGTAGGGGGCAAAGGCTGGCTGTTTGCAGCAGCAGAGCTTCAGCTGCCCCGGTCCTGAGCTGGAGGTGCTGAGTGCTGGACCTGGGTGTGTGGCGAACGGTGGGTGAGCCAAGGGTGAACAAACACCTCATAACTTCTTCCCATATTGTAATTTCATTGAGCAGGAGAAGATCATAATCTTAATAGATATGGCATACAGCAAAGCAGTTGCTGTGAGCACTGACTGAAAATGGAAAGTTTCAACTAAAACCTTTTTCCTGTGTCCTCTGTCCCTGCCCATGAATCCTGCTCTTCTTGCAACAGTTTGAGAGGCTTTTTCCAAAGCCTGAGTACTTTCATCCAGCCTTGAGGGGTTTGGCTGAGTGTCGGAGGAGGGCACTCGGATTATTTCACGCTGAAAGCTTAAAACTTTGCCATCTGGGACCAAATCCTTCCCTGTCACCCAACTCAGTCCACACTCCTGGGATTTACAGTATTTACTTCATTCTCCTAGTGATGTAGTCCCGAAGTGGAGTTGTTGATTCCAGTTTCTGAAGTACATCAGTGCCAGCAGTCAAGCAAAGAGGAATTGGGTTAAAGCAGGAATTGCCGATGTGCAGGGAAAGCCTTTGCTTCGGCTCCTCCAAATATCCTCTGGGGACTTGGTCTCTGTGCCCAGGTGTCCGAGAGCGAGGCCCAGGTTTCCTGCAGCTGCACAGAGGGTGGCAAAGTCCCAGTGGAGGTTCTGGCAGGGTAACACTTGCCAGCCACCCTCGCCACTGGGTTGCGTTAGTCCTGGTGCCCAGCGTGCTTACGGTACCGGTGCTGGTACCGACTGTGCCTTGAACTGTTGTTTGTAATCGCTGCCTCCAGCGGATTTGGCAAGGCAGCTTGCTTAATGAGACAAAAATAAGCACCCTGTCCTCTGGTTTGGGTAAGATCTGGAAATGAGCATCCTGAAGGCTCAGGAACCACCGGGGCTCAGGAAGGAGGAATGCTGCATAACCGGATTGCTCCATCTCCGCAGGTGTGTGGCTGAGGTGGTGCTGCTGTATTCTCTCTGCTGTGTACAAAGGAGGTGGCTGCCTTGAATCACAGCATTCAGAAGGATGAAGAGTTTCTCAATCCTTAGTGGAATCTGAGGTTTTCTGCAGCGGGTTAGCATGGTAACAACAACAACAACAAAAATTGGCATTTCAAATGCTAAGACAGTTGCGAAAATGCCAGAAGGTCCTGCCTGCAGTTCAGATGATTGCCACATCTGGATGTGCTGATTAAGAGCTACCATTTGTATTCTGTAAGGCTGGGTTTAATTCTTGTAATCTGTTCTATTTGAAGAGCTTTCTGCACAAATGGATAGCCAGGCCTATGCAGAAAAGGTGAAACAAGCTGAAAACAGATATGTTTGCTTTGTTAAAGGCTATTTAAAAGATAATGTTTTCTGAGACTGCTGTCCCCAACCTGCCGTGGGTTGTTATTGAAAGCCTTTGAACCTTTCCTCATTTTTATGAGTCTGCTAAACAGTAACGCTGTAAAACCAAAGTCAGTAATCAAACCACGTCAAACATACTTGCCTGAGTGAGAAATCACATCCTGCAGAAAGGAGAAACAGGGAGCGGTAAGAAACGAGGAGTGATAACTTCTTCCCCCAACCCCATATCTCACCCCAGCTGTGATGGATTTTCATGGAGCAACCACAAAGTTTTCTCCAGGATTTTTAGCTGCAACGCAGTCGTGGTGTCACCACAGGAGTTATTACAGGGACTGGATTAGGGTTCAAGTATCATTCTTTGGTTGTTACAAGAGGCACCAGAACAGCAGCACTTTGGAAGACATATTTTCAGTCAGATATTTGCAAGGTCTCAAGCACCATCATTCATTAATTTATCAATTTGTGTAACAGAACCAGTGAACTTTCCTACAACTGTGGGGTGACACAAATGATGTGACACTTTTTGAGTATCATAAATTGGAAACTTTTTTTTTTTCACTTGCAAAATGCCTCCAAGGAAATGAAAATGCCATGATTTGTATGAATTGGCACTTGGATGGTGGCAAAGGCTGGCCTGGGCTACACTGGCTCTCCTGCCTCTGGAGATCTGCCTGCAAAATCAAGACCAACCAGCAATGGGGGACAGGTCCCTGCAGCAGCACTGGTCTCCACGCAGCATGGGTTCAGCTGAGGAGCTCCTCATCGTAGGATGCTGAGAAACTTTGCTCAGGTTCAAGAAACAACTGGGCTGATTTGTAGCAGAGAAAAGCTACTGAGTGCATTTTAGTGCAAAGACACCACTTGCAGGTGGGACACTCCACAGCACTGGACATCATGCTCTCATCATCTTGGGTAGGAATCTGCTGGTGGAGAAAGGAGTCTCAATATAGCTGTCCTTTTGTTCCCCACTCCACCAGAAAACCCACAGCAAACTCCCAAGGCTGTCTGAGAAGGATGGGGTCCCAACTGCTACCTGACCAGCAGCTGGGACCTTGCACAGTGCCGGCGTAGCCAACAAAGGATGACCCGAATCGCTGGAGCAGCAATACAGGTCCCCCTTCCCAGGAGGAGATGGGAGCCTCAACCTTATTTCCCTTCCTCAGAGAGTAAAACTGGCTCTATTACCCCTCTGCAGCCTCTTCTCTCTCCTTTCGGGGAGACATTTGCACGTGGCCTTCGTTAAGGCCATGGCTGGGGCCTTCGTGGGGCCACATGGCTGTGCTGTCCGTGCAGGTGACATGAGCTGAGTTTGACCCGACTCCTTTCAGGGATCTCCAGCACTGGGTGTGAAGCAAACAGGCCCTTCCCAAATAAGCCTCCCTGTTCATCGAAACCAGCCTTCGGAGGTGCCCCAACCTGCCTCCCGAGCAGACTGATGTGGGGAGGGCCTGGATGGCGGTGACACCAGGAGGCAGGGCTACAGCCGGGCTTGTTTTGGGTCAAGGTCACAGGCAGATGCTCCCAGCTAAACACCCAGTGTCAAGTGGAGGCTGGGAAGAACTCGCAGGCATCCCTGGGCTGTTGCCATCTGCAGTGCTAGTGCCAGAGGCGCGTGTGGCTTTTGGCTCTCCTCTGGACAAGCCCGTCTCCCCCACGCTCACCTTTTCCCCCGCTTTTGCTTGCAGATCTTTGGGGGCCTTGTCTGGATCCTGGTGGCATCCTCGAAGGTCCCGGCACCCATGCTGCAAGGCTGGGTGATGTTTGTCTCTGTGTTCTGCTTCGTCATGTCCACCAGCCTCCTGTGCCTCTACATCTGCGGGGCGCACGGGGGCAGCAGCTCCTGGGTCACCTTGGTAAGTGGATGTGATAAACCTCAGGGCCTCTCCTCTCCCGGGGGTCACTGGTAGACAACCACGGTAGACAACAAACCCCAAATCGCAGGGGTTTGCTTGTGTGGGTTCCTTCTTTCTTTTTTTTTTTCCTTTTTTTCATTTTTTTTTCCCCCTTCGCAATGTGCTCCTTCCTTGGAAATGACTGTGTGATCCTCGTTCCTTAGGATGCCATCTGCCAGGTGACAGCGGCTCTGTTCTACCTCAGTGCTGCCGTGCTGGAAGCCTACTTCACCTATAGCATCGGCTTGTTTTCTGCCAGCCCTTTGGTGATGACCATCTACCAGGAGAACATTGCTGCTGTGGTGAGTGCCTGGCGAGGGAGGTGACGGGGGGGGACTGTGGAGCGGCCACAAGGGAAATCTGTACTAGGAGGGGGGAGAGAAACTAGTCCCAGTCCTACTACGCATGAATGTCTGCAAACATGCAAGAGTCAATAGAAATATCGTGCATCACAAGGTGTTTGCCGAGTGCAGGAACTCCTAACATACAATAAAAAGTTAACTGGCTGATGTGTTTTTCCATTGTAGGTATTTGCATTCTTGGCTACCCTGATGTACGTGATCCATAAGGTGTACTCGCTCCTGCGATGGAAATCATCCTAAGAGCCTCCCCTCGCAAGTGTGTCTTGTGGTCACCCCATGAATACAAAAATTGTGCGACGACTGCAGTTTCCAGGCTGGGTTTGGGTTTTGTTTTTTGATGTATATACTATAAACAAGCAGCTTTTCATGTGGGACCATGGCAACGAAGACAAAGAGTCTGCCAGAGAAAGCAATATCCTGGCACATTCTGTTTCCCTTCGGTCTCTTCTGGGTTGGGTACAGTTTGATGCTGGTAAAATTGGGGCCCAAATAGAAAAACATCCAGCTTTAAAAAGAATAATATAGTTGGATTCAAAGTGCTAGAATCTCCCTGAGCCACACCTTTATCCCTCCAGGGTTATTACTGCTGGCGGGGGAAGCCTGGACAGCCAGCACTAACGAGCATGAGTATGAAACCCGGTCATTTCAATTGCTGCCCGTCCATGTAAGCCTGTTTTCCTCCCTAAACCTGCTGTGCCTAAAAAAACATTTTCATGCAGTTTCTGGAAAGGCCATCTCTGACTTGTGATGAGAAGGGGGGGTGATATTTAACTTGCCTCAGGGCACTAGGAGTTATTGCAACCCCTGAAGGGCACTGCTGAATTGCGAGGCGCGACCATAACGCCAGCGATGCCCGCTGCCTTATAATCCCCCTGCAAAATACCACTGGGAAGGTGCAGGGCAGAGCGTAGGAGGATGGTACGGATGACTGGAATCAGCAGAGGCACACAACTCTTGTCTTCGGTGCGTGGCTGCTCTCGCACGCCCCAGCACTACGTCGCTAATAAAGGTGGGTTTGCTGTGACTTTGCGAATAGACAAGAGTCGTTTCTGCCATTTTCCCTTCGCTGGGCACAGCCCTGTACGGCCCCAGGGGCACTGCACCAGGCCACGGCGATGCCTGAGGAGGCGGCACAGGCTCGGGCATGAATTCAGAGGGCTGTTCCGGCAAGGGGAGCCTGTGCCAGGGCCAGGGGCCAAACTAACGCGGGTTAATCTCAGCCATGATGTTCATCTGAATGCTTAAATTACTCCAGAGTGTTAACTTGAGTGAGCGTGCTGGTTTGGGCCAGGGTAGAGTTAATTTTCTCTGTAATAGTGAGTATGGGGCTCTGCTTTGGATTTGTGCTGAGAACAGTGTTGATAATTCAGAGACGTTTTCGTTATCGCCAAGTAGTGCTTGCAGAGAGCCAAGGCCTTTTCTGCTCCTCACCCCACCAGCGAGGGCTGGGGGTGCACAGGGAGTTGGGAGGGGACACAGCAGGGACAGCCGACCCAAGAGATGTTCCATACCAGCCGATGTCGTGCTCAGCAATAAAAGCTGGGGGAAGAAGGAGTGACGTTCGGAGTTGTGGCATTTGTCTTCCCAAGTAACCATTAGGTGTGATGGAGCCCTGCTTTCCTGGGGGTGGACAACTACCTCCCTGCGATGGGAAGTGGTGAACGAATTCCTTGTTTTGCTTTGCTTCTGTGTGTGGCCTTTGCTTTACCTATTAAACTGTCTTTATCAACCCACGAGTTTTCTCACTTTTACCCTTCCAATTCTCTCTCCCCACCCCCCTGGGGGCAGCGAGCGAGCGAGCGGCTGCGCGGTGCTTAGTGGCTGGTTGTGACAGTGAGTTCTTTTAAACGGGGTTTAGACCCAAGAAAGGGTATTTTCACGTTAGAGATGCCTAATAAACACTGGTACCAAATTAGGCCTTCTAGCTTGCGGGGCAAAAGATGCTTCCATTTCAAGTCTGAAGTTCCTGGACAAGGGCAAGGAGTGGAGAATGGAAAGGAAATAAAAGTTGACTTGGAGGCATCTCTGTTGCTTTTAGCCTTCGACCATGGGCTTGGGTTGAAGCTTATTAACTGCAATGTCAGGAAAACATCTTATTTTTTTCTTGTTTTCTTCCTTGCTGAAAAACCAGCCTGACCTGTTTCGCTTGTGTTAGTGTGTGACAAAACCAAGCTGATTGCAACAGAAGTGGAAAAAGAAACCCCTTTTCAGAGCAGGGAGGGAACTCGCAGCAGCTCTGGACAATGGCACTTGGTTCTGACAGTTTAACATGCACCTGTCAAAACTGGTTTCAGCATCACGTCACCACGGGAGGTGTGCGTGGAGGGGGAGGGCCGGTGCCCAGATTTGCCCTGCTTCTATTAACGCCTGTGAGTTTAACATTAAAACACAAAGGCGCCTTTCTGTTTGGGTCTCTTTACAAGGGCAGACGTTTGCGGTCCTGCCCCGGCCCCTGGGATGCGACAGCTCTGTCCCCCTCCCGCACCCTGTGTGGTCACCACCTCTGCGCCCAGCAGCACCATCTGCCCCCTCACCCCTGTCCCTTGCGGACACCACGTCTGCAGCCCCTGTCTTGGCGGGGTTCCCACGTCTCCTCCCCAATTCTTTCCACATTGCTTTGCCCTTTCGTTCTCCCTTCCCTGCCGCACGCCAGTTTACACCAGTCTGCACCAGTTCACCTCCTCATCCCTTTCCTGCTGGCCCCTCCCGGGTTGCTGAGATACCTCCTCCCCAGCATTAGCGTAACCTTGCTGTAAACGGGCACTGGAAAAACACAGCTGGGTGCTGCTGCCACGGGAGAGCCCATCGGCCCCACCACAGCTGAGACGAGGCTGTGGGCATTGCCCCACGGCCCCAGCGTGACCCGGACCAAGGCAGGGAGAGGGGCCACCACAGGGTCAAGAGCATTCTGCACGAACTGCCACAAAGCTGTGCTGGACCTTGGAAACCCTCCCAGCCTGGCCCCAACATCAGCCCCCTGCAGCTGAGGAGCTGCAGGAGAATGAGTCCCCGTTAGGCACCGGGCTGCTGCGCCCCAGCGCAGGACGGTGACACCCCGAGCTGTGGCTTGGTTCCACCAGGCTGCTGAATGGCACCTCTCGGGTGCCAGGCGAGCTGGGGCGATAGGCATGGTCCCTGCACGGTGGAAAGAAGAGAAAAAGAAAATGCAAGGAGCACCCTGAGGTCTCCATGGTCCATCGTGCACAGCCCTCCTATCACCTCAACGCAGCCATGGGGACCCACCTGCCCTGGAAGCTGGGCAGCCCAAGGCAGCTGCCTGGAAAACGGCACAACTCAATGCCGCTTGAAGGGACAGATGCTTCCTGGAACTCAGAGAACCTCCCAGGACCTACTGACCATCTACTGTATGTGCAGCAGTTCTTGTCCCCACGGAGAGCCCTAAGGATAGCATTGGCCTGAGAATTTGCTGCTACCCCACCGGAACATCCTTCTCCCACGGAGAGACTCGTCTGGGGTTAATTGCCTATTGCCACGGCTCCTCAGAAGGTGGGACGGGTGGCTTTGCCCAGTGCTGCTTGCAGAGGGTCGGCCCTCGCGCTTTGTTGACCACAAGGCACGGGTGGTCCCTGCCCGCGGAGCTGCTCCCAGTACAGGGGGCTGCTCCATCCCAGGCTCTGCATTTCCTCAGACATTTCCAGATCCCCCCAGACTGGCACTTCATCTCCAACATCATCCTCCTCAGGCCATTTCATTCATCCTCCCCACCCCTGGGATCCCCTTGCAGATGTAGCAGCCCATTTAAAAAAGCCACAAATCAGCCCTTTTTTCTGAGCACTTAGTCCCCTCACACTGCTAGAAACCTCAGCCACCACCAGATTTCAACTGGTAGCGTTAACTGGAGTTTCCATCTCTGAGCTTCTCCAGCTTCCTCGGCTAAACTAGGTCTGCAGGCATCTACTCTAGAGAGCAGGCAATTAGACTTTAGTTAAAACCAGCCCCTTGAAGGCAGGCAAAACCTCAGCTCCTGTGATAAAAACAAGATGACAGACGTGTCATTCACTGACCATGCCCAGATTGTAATCTCGGTTGCTCTTGCTTAATTAAATAGCTTCTTAACAGCAACGTTAGCTGTTCCCCAAGTACTTGTATATTGGGTACCTTGCCTCCAGTGATGCAATGAGTTAGAAGCACTTCCATCTTCTCCTGAACTGAAGCAGAAGAATTTGCTTTGCCTGAAAGTAACTTAGAACGTTTTGACCAGCTCCACTCAGGAGTTTCTGGTGTTTCTCCTTTTACCGTCGGCTTCACCCGTGAGCGGTGAGCAAACCCTGTGCTGAACAGGCACCTGGATCAACATGAATAAGCTTGTGAAAACAGGAAACCCACAAAAGATGACTTCTGTGAAGGGATCAAGGCCCCATGTGGGTCTGTGACAGTCTGACACGTGGCTGGCTGGGTCTGCCTCCCCCTCTCCACACCTGACCACGGTCCATTCCCCACCTCTGATCTCCACACCCAGACCACGGCTGCCTCCTGCTCCTTGTTCTCCCTTACGCCAAGAGATTCAAGCAGTGAAACCCCATTTGCTTGGAGGACAGGGATGGAAATGCCTTACTCCTGATTCATGGAAGTGCTCGAACACGAGTTATTGTCCTGACAGTCCGAGAAGAGCCCTACATCTCCTGCAGAGAGCAGGAGTCCTGAAGACTCTCATGGGAATAGATGAAGTGCAGGTAGTGCACAGACCTCGGGGCAAGAGGCAGCGTGGTGGTTACTACATCACTTTCTGAAAAGGCAAATGGCCTTCCCCCTACCACCTCCTTACTTTGCAGCTCCTCATCTCTACTAGCACACAAGGTGGACCTGCAAGGCTTGTGAGGTTTCTCTAGTAGGCACCAGCTAGAAATCTGTCAGACGCTTTCTAGGGCTTTGGCTGATGGAGGAAAGACCCACTGAGAACGACATGTGGTTTTACCCTGTACAAGCAGCGAGAACAGAAATTACTGAGTGACCAAGAGGGGTTTGAGGGAGACGTCTGTTCGCAGACCTCTGCTCCCCAAAGACAGGCTGGGACCCTTGTGCTGCGTGGTAACCTGTGCACCCCACAGGCTGGGGGGATGTGGTGTGAGATCTGTTTGGGTTGCACAAGGAACAGCGTTCAGGTCCAGGTCATCTGGGGAGAGCTGGACTGTACATCCTGCTCTCCAGTGGGTGCTGTTACCTACTACAGCTTGTCTTTCTTCAGCCCTTCCCAAGATCACACAAGGGCCTGCTCAGTTCTGCCATCTCATCCCACGATGCAGACAGGGCATTGCTGGAGACCTTGACACCACCCGCATCCCCACGTTTTGTGGAGCAGTGGCCTTGTATGATCTCCTGTGGCACCATCACCGTTCTTAGGCCAGAACATGGGGGGCTTTTCCACATGTGTTGGGTGAGAAAATGCAAGAACAGAGTGCGAGGAAGCAGCAGGACACCTCCAAGCATGGATGCTATCACCTGCAACTGACACACACCTTACTCCTGATCCTGAGAAGAGAGAAAACGATCCACCTGCTCACTGCAGCACAGGCAGCAGATGACAAACAGCTGATCCAGATCCTCACTTCAGGCTCTCTGGACTACCCAGGCTGAGGCTGCTTTGGGTCAGTGGTGGAGCCAAAGCACTTCAGCTCACTGTCTCTGCAAGGGCAGTGGCAAACTGAAGGTCAGCAGCAGCAAGATTTGATTCCTTTAGCCCAAGGTTTATTCATTCTTGATTTTGCTCAACAGTCAGATGTCAGCTAAATGCGAGCATACACTCTCAAACAGTAGTGTGATCTGCTGCTTACAAGGAAGTTTGCAAACAGAACACTTTGCATCCTATGGAGGGTGGATTTAGGCTGAGCTGGCAAACAGGAATAAAGCCTCCAGCCGACTGTTCAGCAGGCATGGCCTATGAATCTGAATGTTCATTACCAGAGTGAGATAAAAATTAAATTCACCATGCCTCTTTGTATGTGCGCAACCGCTGTCTTCAGAAACCTGCACTAAAATCAGTGCAAAGTATTGCTCTTCAGTGTCTTCAACATCAGGAATTCAAACGTAAATTCCCAGGCTGGTCTTTAGTAAAGCAGGTGGTACAAGCAAAGCTTCCTTTGGCGTAGAGAGAGGTGCCATGAGAAGCACTCACAGCACAGAAGAGAACTCCTGAACTGTTGTATAGTCTGGATGGCTGTAACACTCCATGATAAAACATTGTTTGGGTTCAGTTCCACTGTCTCTTTTGCCATGCCCAAGACAAGAAGATGGAGTTGCCAGGTAGCGCATTATGTCCTCGTATATGGATGCAGATTCTGTTTATCTTCTGGTGGGAATTGCGCGATGGATCCTCCAACCAGTGAATGAATCCAGCACCTGGCACGTACCTCTGTGTGCTTCAGCTGGAGATGAACGGGTTCATTCCATCTCCGGTCAGAGGCTGGTCTGTACCATGGACTTGCTTTCTCCGTTCACCCTCTGACAGCTGACCCTCCTGAGTTCTGGGTCCAAGACTCTACTGAGCTCAGTACCCAACTGGCTGAAAATAAAGTCTTATCCTAGCAGACGTGCAGAGGAGAGCACTGTAAGAAAGGCTGGGTTTTGGCCTGGACTTCCAATGCCAGTCAGAACACTGCAGTATCCCACAGGGGACTGTGGGGTGGTTTCCTCAGATATTTGGGCTCTGCCTCATTTGGGGACACCCCCTCATTTGCATGGATAGTGTTCGCACAACTCCAGCTGCTGCCCACCACCACGGTACCCTCCCTCCCTGCCCCCCCAGAAAGCACACAATTTCTACTTTCTGATTTCACAGATCCCCCACCATAATGAGTGAGCCCAGGGGGTGACTTGCGGAGCACACACATTAACTCCCACCACGGCTGCTTGCTTCAAGGTGTCCCAGAAACTGGCATTTTGCAAAAAAGGCCCCACACTGAATTCATTCTGAGGATTCTTTATTGCTTTCACAATCTTATCTTTTCAGTAGTTTCCCAAGAGCTTGTGAAAGAAACATGGGATCTGTGGATTAAACATCATCTTCAGGAATTGAGTAAATGCATGCTTGAAGACAAAGTTGTGTTCCCTGGCTGCTTCCACCCAAATGTCCCTCGTTGAACAGTGGTCAGAAGAATTGTGGGAGAGTAAAGTGTTACTGAATAGCAGCAACAGGAGCAGCAATATGAATGGCATGAGAGAGCTACTGGTGCCCTCCTCTGAAATGTAAGCTGAGACAACCTGTCCGTTTGGCCTGGGCTTTCCCAGTTGCATCTCTGAGCAGAAGAGATAGAGGGACTGAAGTTTTTACCATACTGTCCGTCTGACATTCGCCCAGGGAGATTTCTTCATTCCCTGAGCTTCTTTCACATCACTCCACTCGAGCTTTGTGTCTGGAACCTCATCTTCAGGCTCGGGATCCTTGCGGACGGTCCCCTCGGGCAGTGCCACGACGATGGGCAGAGGGCCCTGCTCCTCCCGGAACTCCACCACATAGAGACTCTTCTGGTTCGCTAACTGCTGGTGAGTCTCCTGCAGCAGGAAAGAGAAAAGAAGGTCCAAGCAATGATGCACAGTGCTGGTTTACTTCAGGTCAAGCTCTACGTGGTATATATGGGGTAGGAAAAAAAAAAAAAAAAAGTCATTTACTAATAAACAGTTTAAACTGCATAAAATAAATGACTCGTCAGGTTCATGCTCATGGGTTTCAAATGAGCTGATTGCATAAGCAGCAGGAATTCAGGCAACCAGATGGCACATATATTAGCATTACAACATCATCCTCGAGGAACGTGCTGCTGGAAAGTATCTGGCCAGAAAAGGCACATCCTGCTAACAAGGACACACAGTGACATGTTCGTAGCGTGCAGTTTTTGTGTCTTTATTTGGATATAAATTTCGCTTTGACAACAGTAAAGTGCTTATTACTGCCCTGACAGGTAATATTAGCTAATATAATCATGTGAATTTAACATTATTTTCAACTATACCTCCTCCTTGCAGACAAGTTGTTTTGTTAACACTCAGAATTTAGAGAATACATGGGAACAGGAAATTTTTCCCATTCAGGCAGGGCAGTCTAGAACTACATGAAGTGCACGTCTCTCAAAGCAATAACCGATACAGCGGGCCTTTTTTCTATTCTTCTATTCATACCGTGGAAGACTTCTCGGAGACAATGCATCAGAAGTACACGACAGATTTCCGCAAGTCTGATTGATTAACCTCAGATACTGATAACCACCTGTAACTATCTCATTAGGTGAAGAGGATCATAACCCTCTCCCAAGGCTAAACTGAGAAGGTTGGCCAGGACACGGTGACAGATCTGACAACTACAGCTTTGCAAGGCTATACTGGGAATGTAAGCAGCTACACCCCCGCAGCCAACGACACGAAATGAGATAACTAGGAATTTCCTTAGGACTGACTCATCCTAAGCCTGGTGTTCAAAGGAAGTCAGATGAAAAGCTGCATGTTGGATCTTGCCATCAACCACAGACAGCTGGCTCAGAGACATCTCCATCGGGAGCACTCTGACCTAGACGGAATGTCACCACCTCCCTGATTTATTTCAGAGATCTTAATTATACTAGCGATGGAAGCAGCTGTGACGTTCAGGCCTTAGGCAATGAAAACTCAGGATGCAGACAGACATGCAGCAGCAACCAAAGCTGGGCCATGACTTCCTCTGCCCGTGATGTTTCAGATGTCACCAAAAATACTACAAACGAAAGCCCAGAAATTCAGATGTCCCGTGGCGGCATTTGGCTGTGGAGCAGGCAGAGGTACGTACAGCTGCTTCTGACTGGACAACTGCCTACAGCTGCTGAGGAATCATTCACATGCTGATTTGGTTTGCTCTTTGGAAAATTACTTCATTTTAAGCCTAGAATATAAACTGTTTAACCACAAGCTATTACAATAACAATCTTATTCTGTTCCCTGATCGAACATACAGAACAAATTTACAGAGTGCAAATTTACCTGTTGTGTCAAGCCTTTAAAGAGAGCTCTGGTAACGTTAATCAAGTTTTTGGATCCAGAAACCTTGGCGTACATGTCTTGAATGCCAATTAGCTTGCAGATGGTGATGATAGCTCGGTGGCAATGAAGACCATAACCTGGGGAAAACCATAAGAATTAGCATTATGTGACTATCTGTAAGCACAAAACTTAGCTAAGGAAGAAGACAGAAGTAAGACCTCTTCTTAGTTGTTTTTGTTACCTAGCAGGTGTTCAAACACATTATATCTTAAAAATGGCAAAACCATTCTGGGAAGACCATTCTTTCCAATCTTGAAGCCATGCTAACATAAAGATCATGGGGTTTTTTATATATATATACCTTACTTAACATATTGTAAAAACAAATGACAATGTCACTACCTATAAAGTCCAAACATAAAACCATAGGAAATGCAAACAGAAGAATTGTTTTAATACCACAGGTTCGGGCAGTATTCCTTAGAAGTACCATTGGCAGCTTTAGAAAAATCTTCCACAAACACACCCCACCACCCTGGGAATATTCACTGAACAAAAGGCACTTTCTTTCTCCCACTCAGCAGAAAAATAACACTCTAGTACCTCCCAAAACTGAAAATAATAATAATAATTAAAAAAAAAAAAAAGCAGAGAACTAAAGCAACAAGCTTACTTAAAAGAGTATTAAAAAGAAGTCATTCCAAGGGGAGAGGATCTAAATGTAACTGGATCCCAACCAAGATCATATTTTCTAAAAAGCAATACCTACATAGCTTCAAAACTGCTTCCTTTGCAATTTCAGGTGACCAAGTACTGGGTGACAGCTTCAGTAACTCCTAACGATGGCAAACCTGACTTTGAAGTCCTGGTTCACATACGTGATGGAGGGATTTAAACTGGAATCCTACGGTAAAGGGTTGTCAAGCCTTGGAACAGGCTGCCCAGGGAAGTGGTGGAGTCGCCATCCCTAGAGGTGTTGAAAAGCCAGGCAGACGTGGTGCTGAGGGACATGGGTTAGTGGTGGTTTGGGCAGTGTTACATTGATGGTTGGACTCAGTGATCTGAAAGGTCCCTTCCAACCCAGACAATTCTATGATTCTGTGCTCAAGCACTGCTGCCCTTTGGGCTTCCTTCCAGAAGGACCCAGCACTAGAAGCAATGTCAGCACCTCTCATTCCCAGGGAGATTGGTGCCGGATGAGAGGCCCACAGTGCCTTCTGGAGCCTGGAATTGTGCTCAAGACTTCTATCAGACACAGAGCAGGGAGAGAAACTGGGGAGGGAAGGAAAAGGGAAGTCCAAGGAAGTCCATGGGCAATAATGCTCCAACAGAAGAGTCTCATTTAAGCACAGAGCTGCTGAGAAAGGGTGAGTGCCCACCGGCGCTGGTGTCTCTTGCTGCTCACAGGCCTTTGGGTAGCCAAGTAAAACCTACCACATTTTTATTTTATTCAGGTCTTGGTAGGCAAAGCTTTGAGCAATGAAAGCCTATTCCAGGGCTCTGCCACCCTCACAGGAAAGAAGTTCCTCCTCACGTTTAGGTGAAACTTCTTATGTTCAAGTTTGTGCCCATTTCCTCTTGTCCTGTCCCTGGGCACCACTGGAAAAAGACCGGCCCCATCCTCTTGACACCCTCCCTTTAAGTATTTAGAAGCATTGCTCAGATCCCCCCTCAGCCTTCTCTTCTCCAGACTGAAAAGACCCAAGTCCCTCAGCCTCTCCTCGTAAGAGAGATGCTCCAGGCCCCTCATCATCTTTGTAGCCCTCTGCTGTACCCTCTCCAGCAGTTCCCTCTCCTTCTGGAACTGGGGAGCCCAGAACTGGACCCAGTGCTCCAGACGGGGCCTCCCCAGGGCAGAGCAGAGGGGCAGGATGACCTCCCTCCACCTGCTGGTCACACTCTTCCTGATGCCCCCCAGGAGACCACTGGCCTTCTTGGCCACAAGGACACATTGTTGGCTCATGGTCATCCTATTGTCCACCAGGACTCCCAGGTCTTTCTCCTCAGAGCTGCTCTCCAGCAGGTCAGCCCCCAACCTGTCCTGGTGCAGGGGTTACTTCTCCCCAGGTGCAGCATCCTACACTTGCCTTTGTTGAAGTTCATCACTCATTTGCTTTCAACTTACTGTTCAAAGCAATAAGATCATCGAAAAAACTTTCTGTGTGTGTCTGTGGAAACCACAGGCCAAATTACAAAAGCTTGTAATGTAACAACTTGTAATTTGTGGGTGAGTGGTGAGGATACAAACATATTTCAAGATCCACAAACACAACAGAGGTTTGCACATCATCTGCATCCATCTCCATCGCAGAGTGTTACATTAGCTCCAATGCATAATTATAGTACATTAGCATTAATTGCAAATGGTGTCTTAGACTTGCCTGCTTTTAATGGAGTTATTTTTGGAGGAGTCTAATTTTGCTCTCTTGTTCCCCAGAGAGATTTGTTTCATGTGGCCTAGCTCTATTAATCTTTAAAAATTGGTTTGTTATAGTTCTCATGTATCTTACTTAAAAGCTGAAAAGCCAGGTTATTGATTAGTCCACTCAGCAGGACAGTCCTGCTGCTGAGCAAACCAGAAAAAAAAATAAATCTATTCCAATGCTGCATGTTTTATTGTACCAACATGTCCCTTTTTCTTTTAACCTATAATTGGAAAAGAAACTATAACCATCCAAAGCCATTTGTTCTGCCATTTGAGAAAATACTGTTTCCTATGCTAAAAGGCAAAGTCAAGTTTTGGACACAATTACACGTGAATCACCTCTGGAAGGTGGTTTGTTAAAGTTTCATTTTCAGTGACTTAAAGCATTTAATTTCTGCTGGTTTTACGGTTGCTTTTTTCCCATCTCATCTCAATTAGGTTCTGCAGATTCGTTAATACGTGAAGCTCAGAAGCCAGCAAACTGGTTCATCAGTCACTGAACAAAATCCATTCCAAACACAAAAGCAAAGGATTCCAACTGCAGACTCCAGCTGTGGAGAAGAAGTTGTGCTCAGACATTTTTACCTTGTCTGTGGCACTCACCCTGCCTTCCTGCAGTTAAATTCAATCAGGCCTGCAGAAGAGAGTACGGTCATTTAAATGTAACGGATTTTCTCACACTGAAAAAGATAGAAAGGCGAGCAAATGCATTAAATGCATCCTTCCTATAATCTAACGCAATCTTCTGGGAAGCCACTAACGAGAGTCTGGAAATAGAACATCCACTTTACATGCACACTAAGGGAGTACTCTGAGTGAGGGTCACATTCAAATGTTCGTATTACGTTGCTTTTTTAACTTGGATTTTCACTTGCCTAAATATGTAATCCTGGCCATGTAACAAGGCGTTTCTCCGCTTTGCAGGGATTAGAAATACATTCAAGAAAGGAACATTTAAGTACGACAGTGACTTTACCTTTCCTACTAAAACATTAGGCTTTGTTGTAGTCATTTGTTGAGAAAGCTCAGTCCTATGTGCAGGAACTGGAAATAAATTGCCAGCTGTAATTATGCAAAGTGGGAGGCTCCAGCATACATAACTATACAGCTGTAACGCCACCAGCAAACAGAAGCAATCTTTTGTACTTTAAGTGAAGACAGCCTACATACGCCATGGTCTAATGTGAAAGCTATGAATAATTGTAATTTTTTATACCTATTAATTACAGCTCAGTGCTGGGCTTCACAGCCACATAAATGTATTTGACAAACTGTTTTGCATTTCCCCCAATTAATTCACATTAGGAACTAATTTACACTACCTACAGGTGTATCCATGTGGCTAGCAAAGTGGTCTCATGACTACTTTAGTTGTAAAATCAAGTCAGAGATGAAGATGAAGAGCTGCCCGCCCTCCAAAAGGCAGGATGTTCTGCAGCACAGATAAGCAATAGCCTGAGTGGTTTCCAGACCCTAACACGTGCTGGAAACAGGAGCGATGTGGGATGGGGGCAGACACGAAGTCCAGAGCCTGCGTGTAAGCAAGGCAGTGTCTGCAAGGCTCTGTGCATGGAAAAGTTGTTTTCTGGGAACTCCGCTCTCTGCAGTGCCCACACAGTAACGCACGCAGCACGGGGAATCAACGTGAGGAATTACGAGATCTCTGTGCAGTTGCAGGTCTATGGTCTTGTTGGAACCACAGACACGTGGCGGATGGCTAACAGGAATGGAGTGCTATAGTGGAGGGATACAGGCTCTTTAGAAAGGACAGGCTGAGAAGGCAAGGAGGTGGAGTTGCCCTTTATGTGAGAAAATAGCTGGAATGCATGGACATCTGCGCTGGGGATGGATGATAAGCCAACTGGGAACTTACGGGTAAGGATTAAAAAGGGGACCAATATGGGTGACATTGTAGGGCATGTCTGCCTGCTAAAGGACACCTGATCAGGAAGAACAAGTGGATGAGGCCTTCTACAGACAGCTACAAAGAGCCTCATGTTCACAGGCCCTGGTCTTCATGGAGGACTTCAGCCACACCAATAGATGTTGGAGAAACAATACAGAAGGGCACAAGCAAGCCAGGAGATATCTGGAGGGCACTGACAACTTTCTGGCTCAAGTGACAGAGAAGCCAACAAGGAAAGGCGCTCTGCTGCACCTCATACTCACAAACAAGGAAGGGCTTGTTAGGGCTGTGAAGGTCCAAGGCAGCCCTGGCTCTTCATGGATCTGTTTGGAAGAGTCCTGTGGAGTAAGGCCCTGGAGGGACAAGGTGCCCAAGCAAGCTGTTCACATTCAAGGATCACCTCCTCTAAGCTCAGGAGTGGTCCATCCCAACAAGCAGGAAGTCAGGCAAAAATGCCAGGAGGCCTGCATGGATGAACAAGATGCTCCTGGCAAAACTCAAACATAAAAAGATGATGGAAGCAGTGACAGGTTACCTGAGGAGAATACAGAGACAGTGTCTGAGCACGCAGAGATGCAGCTAAGAAAGCTAAAGCCCAACAGAATCTGGCAAGGGATGTCAAAGGCTACAGGAAGGGCTTCTGTAAGTATTTAAGTGGCAAAGGGAAGACTAGGAAAAATGTGGGCTCACTGCTGAATGGGGCTGGAGAGCTGGTGGCACAGGACACAGAAAAGGCTGAGGTACTGGAGGACCCAGGGAATTACAGGCTAGTCAGCCTCACCTAGATCCCTGGGAAGCTGATGCAACAACTCATCCTAGAAAACCATTTCCAGGCACACGACGTACAAGAAGGTGATCACCAGGGGGAAGTCACACTTGACCAACCTTATAACCTCCTACAATGAAATGGAGAGCTGTGGATATTATTGGTCTTGACTTCAGTAGTTGCTGAAGACTATCAGTCTTGACTATCCGTCTTTGACTATCCGTCTTGACTGTCAGCTTTTGACACTATCTCCTATAAGATCCTCACAGAGAAGCCGATGAAGTATGGGCTAGATGAGCTGACAGTGAGGTGGATAGAAATGTGGCTGAACAACCAGGACCAGAGGGTGGTAATCAGCACCATGAACTCTAGAGGCCAGCAACCAGTGGTGTACCCTAGGGGTCAATACTGGGCCCAATCGTGTTCAATATCTTCATTAATGATCTGGATGGTGGGGCACAGCGTTCCCTCAGCAAGTTTGCTGATGATATAAAACTGGGAGGAGTGGCTGATACACCAGAAGGTCATGCTGCTGTCCAAAGGGACCTTGACAGGCTGGAGAAATGGTGTGACATCAACCTCATGAAGTTAAACAAGGGCAAGTGCAAAGTCCTGCACCCGGGGAGGAACTACGTGCACCAGTACATCTTTGGAGCTGAACGACTGGAAAGCAGCTTGGCAAAAAAGGGCTTGGAGGATCCTGGTGGCCACCAAGTTGACTATGAGCCAGCAATGTGCCCTTGCAACAAAAAACGCCAACAGCATCCTGGGCTGTGTTAGGAGGACTGTTGCCAGTGGGTTGAGGGAGGTGATCCTTCCCCTCCACTCAGCACAAGTGAGACACACCTGGACCAACGTGTGCCCAGTTCTGGGCTCCCTAGTACAAGAGAGACATGGACATACTGGAGAGAGTCCAGCAAAGGGCCATGGAGATGATTACGGGACTTGAGCATTCCTTATATCAGGAAAGGCTGAGAGAGCCAAGCCTGTTTGGTCTGGAGAAGAGAAGGCTCGGGGACATCTTATCAATATATATGAATATCTGAAGGGAGGGTGCAAAGAGGATGGAGCCAGGCTCTTTTCAGTGGTGCCCAGTGACAGGACAAGAGGCAATGAGCCCAAACTGAAACACAGAAGGTACCATCCGAATATCAGGAAACACTTTTTCACAGTGAGGGTGTCAATGCAAGGGAGCAGGTCGCGTTTAGAGGCTGTGGAGTCTCTGTCCCTGAAGATGTTCAAAAGCTGTCTGGACATGGTTCAGCTTCTCTGCGTGACCCTGACCGGATGAGACAACCGGAGGTTCCTTCCAACCTCAACCACTCTGTGATATGCAATTTTTGTGCTGAATGGAAAAGCCTCACTGGGTAGGGCTACAGTAGCATGTCAGCTACAAAAGGATCCCTCTTGGGAGGAGGTAGTGGAGAGGCAATTTGTTTCTCAAACCTAATAAAAAAATGGAAATAAATCAGGACAGTCTGGTGAGGTAATACTAATCATAGGGTGACCCCGATTGTTTTTGCTTCTCAGATTCATGAATGTAACATGTCAGCTGAGGTGGGAAGGTATGTCTTATTCTATGTCCCACTACAAGAAAACAGTAACATCTAATATGAACCTTCCTTTACCATTTAACACTAACAGCATTATTTGTTTATACGCACGTGGTCAAATGTGTAGTTCGGTTCTGCTACTGCTGCTACATGCATGGTTTTGCTGCATTATATTGAAGACTAACCCAAAGTTTCTTTTAAGCGGTTATCTTAAAAATTATAGCCCAATTACCTAATTTACCACCTCCAGAGCTCCTTAAATGCAGAAAAACTGCAGAAGCGTAAATGACAGGACAGTCTGACTCCATATATGTTAACTTGTAAGGATTTTTCTAGGCCCACGCTATTACTTTACTGTCACGCTGATTAAAAAATCCCCTTATCCCAGAATCAAAATGTCACCGAACACAAATTGTGTTAAATGTTCATAGCAATTTTAGATGTTTTCAAAATACATTAGTAACTCTGAACACTAATAATTATATTCTCATATTACTAATGTGACAGTGCAGAACAAGAATACCAGATACACAACATCAAATAGTATGTCCAAAGTGTCAACACTTCAGCTTACTCAACGGTTGCAGAAATTGATGAATTAAGTAGTTGAACGTGACAGTATTCTGAGTGGAAAATTATCCCAAGTTTCTGACTTATTATAAGCTAGTCATTAAATGCTCTTGCATTTTAGATCTCAATCATAACGAAACTGAAGTGATTTACAAAGAGTCAGCCATGTAAATAAATTAGTTTCCTATTTGTATATTAAAATAGAGAACCAATTAAGGGTGCTCAGTAGCAAACTACATCTGTTTTCTACAGACCAGCAGCTACCTTTATCTGTCCTGAAAGTAAAGTTAGGCTAAACAAGTCAAATCAAACCTTTGTACATAAAGGTCTAACTCAAAAGATTCATGCAAAGGGATGACCTTGTGTCATCACTGCAGGTCTGCAAAACAGAAAGACCTTAGAAGGTAAAATGAATCACACTGGAATAAGCTAACCATTAGCTCCCCAAACTACCTCATGCGTTAAAACGTTTTTATGTTGCATCCTGAAGAACGTGACAGCAGTTTACAAGGTTGCTCTGGATGTTTCCCTGTCACTGCAAATGACTGGCAAAGCACATATCGCAACAGCTCCGAAGGCGAGGAAAGGGATAGCAGAAAGTCAGCAACGTGTCTTCAAAAGGTCAGCATTCCCGTGGAAGCTCTTAGAGACAGCACTCACACAGCCGAGGGACAGCGTGAGGTGGGCTGTGGATCTCTTCGAATAAAAACCTGAAGGTAACAGTCATGGCCCTCCATCAATTTCCAGTCTCATGATAAAACCTGTACTGTGTCTTGCTGGTGCAGCCCTGCTGACACTGGGCACGCTGAGGTGCCACACTTCACAACTACTGACAGTGACTGAGTACCGCTGCGGACTGAAAGTCTTTTTAATGGCAAGTACTTCCAATGGACTAATGGCTGTAAGGGCACGTCGAAGGAGAGTGACAAGAACATACGGGGACACAAACGTGACCAACAAATGATAAGGGAGGCAGTGATGGGAACCAAACCTGGTCAGCCACACTAATTGATGACAGCATGTGAGAGTGTGAGAATGTTTATTCCAGCGAGGTTATGTGACTGGGGACCTTGGCAATTGGGAAATGTCTTAAATGTCTTAAAAACAGCAATTAAAAATCACTGAAAAAATAATGGAACGAGCCCCAGAGCATGCATGGAGCATATGGTGGGAGGAAAAACCTGCAGGGTTCTTCTGAAGGCCTTTGCCTCCAACATCTATCCCATTAGATTAGACTTTTCCACACCTAGGTAATTTATAGCAGAAGGAGCTACACTCAGGAAGTGTGAAAGAGAAGCAGGAAGAGAGCTCCCACCAGTGTAAGAGGGTCAAACCCCAATTTACGATAACAAAGCCATGTCATCAACGGCAGGCATTTCCACTGAAAAATAAGTTATCATCTTCAACATTTAAACACACTAGACTAGCAGCAAATGATCCATCTCTGAAGTAAATAGACATTGCACAAATATAACAACAAATAAATATCAGTGAGTAATTAATAAAACTTCAACATTTCCAGGCAGCTTTAATTACCTTTGTTTTGCTTCTTCATGCGGATGGTTGTGCTTTTAAATTTCACTGTAATGTCATGGTAAACTGGAAGGGAGAAACAAAAAGGCATTACAGCTAAATTCCTCCTTCTAGAAAAACTTTAGCTCAACACATTTAAGGACTACCTTTCTTTTTCAGAACCGTGAATGGGAAGTCAGTTTTAGTCTCCTCTGAGTTCTTTAAAGAGAAGGGTTAATTTAGGTAAATTTCTGGACTACATTAGGAATGTTTACACATCTGTGAATACCACTTTACTACTATATACAAAACCAAGCTTGACGTGAGAAATATGAAGTGCACCTCTAATGACCCTCACTTAGCTTTGAAGTGAGCTCACGCGGTACAATTTAACCTTCTTCCCCATACTCAGATTTTTGAAATAATTCAGCTTTTAACCTAAGGTTTCCCCACAGGCTTCAGCATTCTTGGATTTTCCATACAGAATATTTACCATTCCAGTCTTCTTGCTTTTCTCTGCTTCAAAAGGACCCCCAAACACTCATCCTTTGGTGGGGGGCTGCTATGTACATCTGATTCAATGGCTCAGTCTCTGCATAGTGGATTCTAGCACTGCAGGCAAGATGGCTCAGAGAGGAGCTCTATGTTAAGTAGAGTGGAAAGCACGGGGGAAACATCACCAGTTTTTAATCAAATCCCCAGTCTGTTAGTGTGAACTAATAATGCTCAAGGAATAGACTCATGGGGATAACTGCAGTTTTGTATTTGTAAGCTGAAGTTTTATTATAAAATATCTACACACTGCCTTGGTTAAATATTCATAGACTCTGTAAGGTACTATCTTTCAAAATTTTTCTGAAAGATAACCCAACATTTGGTATACTGGTGCCATGTCTGACATCAGAGAAGACTTGTATGGTATTAAATTGAACTAACAAAAAGCTACCATGAAACATCCCACTGACTTCTCCAGCCCATGTTCTCCCCAGCTGCTGGGCTCTATCATCTTACATGGACTGAGTCAACAGAGGAACATCTCTGACACTCAAAGGGGAAAAGCACGGAGGAGTTCACTGTAGAGAAGAGATGCCCAGCCAGGGTCTGACTTCCTCAAATTATACCAGCAGAGATCTAACCTTGCTACTGCCCCCCCTTTTTAAAGAGCCTAAAATACTATTAAGTATCCAAATTTTAAACATGGCAAAGGAGACTAGAAGGGAGATAAATCTCTCAATATTTTAACAACATCTCATATTATGTAATCCTAACTTTTCTTCGTGGACCCTTCTTACAACTGTTGATACAACCCCGAGTGAAAGTAAAGAGTGAAGCACATGTTCATTCAATAAAAACTTATTTTACACAGGGACTGACAGAATGCGTACTCTGGAATTACCACTGTTGAGCTGGAACAGGCTGGGGGTAAGGTTTCATACAGCATGCTGAAGAAACAAAATAATGCACCAAGAATAACAAAACAATGCAACAGATCAGAAAGGTTTTAGTTAATGTCTTTTTATACTTTGTAACTAGTTGCAACCAGTTCTTGTTGGTATATTCAGTACTAATTGAAAGTTAAAGGAGTCTAAAAAATAATACTTACTTGTGTGGTTCTGATACAGCTCTATAAAATGTAAGCAGCGGATTGCTTTATTCTTTGCCTAAGGAATAAAAGCAGAAAACATTTTTTCTTGAAATTTTCAGTTAAGTAGACAGAAGAGAGCAAGAAAGGATACTTAGGAAAACAGGTTTGCCACATCTAAACGATTTACTTTACGGAAAGAAAATGTTCGCTTTAAAGAACTGCTCCCTCCTAACAGATTAACTATTTTAAAAGATTTCTCAATATAGTAACAACTTTACAAAACTTTGTGTATTTTAGCATTGCTACTTGGATAGCTTAGTAGAGCATTATAACAAAAATTAGATTAATGTAGACGGACTAGTAAGGTTTTGAAGTTTAAACAGGAGCCTTAATAAGGTCATTACGCATGTGTAAGAGAAAAATTCCTACAGACTGACTGTCTAAGCAGATTGTATGCTATATAGATACTGGAAACAAGGGAGCAAGAGGGGATAGGTATAGGCCACAGAAAAGGGAGTAGAAAGAAAATAAAGACTGCAATAACAGAATGTCATTGCATGGTAACTTCATTATGCGTGTCCGAAGAAGAGCAACAATGTTGGTGAAGGGTCTAGAAGACAAGTCCTGTGATGGAGCTGGGGGTGTTCAGCCTGGAGAAAAGGAGGCTGAGGGGAGACCTTTTCACTCTCTACAGTTCTCCTGATATGAGGGTGTAGCCAGGGGGCATTGGTCTCCTCCCCCAAGTAACTGGTGATGGGACAAGAGGAAATGGCCTCAAGTTGCACCAGGAGAGGTTTAGGATGGATATTGGGAGAAATTTCTTCACAGAAAAGGTTATCAAGCATTGGAACAGGCTGCCCAGGGCAGTGGTGGAGTCACCACCCCCGGAGGTATTTAAAAGCCAGGCAGACACGGTGCTGAGCGACACAGGTTAGCGGTGGGCTTGGCAGTGCTGGGTTACCAGTTGGACTAGATGATCTTAAAGGTCTTTTCCAACCTAAATGATTCTATGATTATTTGTATCAAGATGGGCAAATCATATACGTGGACTCACTTCTTTGCAAAGGCTACAAAAGATATTGATTATTTAAAAAAAAAAAGAAAAGTGTAGGTACGAATTATTTGTGCTTGTCATCAAGCAACAAATAATTCAATCAACGTACTTTCCGTAAAGCGTTCATCCTGTCACCTGCTTTCCCCATTGCAAAACCTGCAAGATAGAAAAGAGCCATTTCATTACTGAGAAATACATGAGGCAGGACCTTCAGAAAGCAAATGGGAAAAACCAGACAACTTCACAACCACCTTCAGTATTGGTTATTTCCACTCCATTGCACAGATCATACTCAGAAAATGGTCCAGAGAAAACCACAGACACCACGGAAAGTAGCAGCTGTTTCTGTTGTATCAGCTGGGGCTATGGGTTACCTGTATCCACAAACCTAATCCAAAAATCAACGGGATTGGACCCATCGGCCAACACTGACTCACGGACTTCATGCAGACAGCCAAGGGCAGTGTCTGCCATCAGCGACCTCTTGAGACAGCTTTTCTGAGCACGCACCGTGCACCTAGAGGTCTCTGGCACTTTCTAACTCCTGCCAAGAAAATGCAAGGAAACTGTGCTAGTCTCTCAAACGCACACAGAGAACACAATGGCAGTGTATTAATGCTGTGAATTCATGCAATAGATTAGAAAATACCAAAAATGAAGTCACCCAGGCAACCTCAATTCAATCATTCAGCACATTCGGATTAACGTGATAATATGTTTCATGAAAAAGCTTTCAAAGAGGAGGTAGGAAGAATTTTTTCAGAGTAACAGGTCTTTCTGCTGGAGAACCACACCTTCCTTTATATATTAAATTTTCCTCCCCTCCAAACTGCAATTAAAATTCAGCTTGAGGCACACATCTGAACTTCAATCTTTCACATAAATGAAGTTCTGCAAAACTGTAGTTGACTGGAAACACAGTCGTCTTATTAAAGCTCCCACATACAACCCACCATCAGAGATACCTATTCAGCTCATAATAAAAGCAGACTATTTACATCAAAAAGGGAGAGGCTCTGCATATATACTGAAAGCAAGGTTTTCTTTACTAGAGTCACATAGCAATGCAAATGCAATTTCCTGTACTCTGCCACCAACACAATACACACCATATTCCTACCTCCTGATAGAGGTAGGAATCCTCTATTATTTGGCTTGTATCATTTTGTTTATTTACTTCACAGCTATTTACTTTCTGGGGTTTTTTTTAGCTGATTTTTCATTTAATTCTGCACAGCTGTCTTACGTTTAAGACCATTTGAGGTCTAAGGGGAATTTTAATGTACATCAGTTTATATCCACAAAAGAATGCATGAAAACTATCTCCTTATGGAGGAAAACTTAGCACGTTCAGGGGTGTTTCTTAAATAAAACTTAGCCTGCAACAAAAGAAAAAGTCTTTAACTCCTGCTATTTGAAAACTGAGGTAAAGATAAACACTATTTCCTCAATAACAGAACTGGGAACCTGCAAGAAACTCATCGCTGGACAGGGTGGTTGCACAGTTCCTTTATGGATGCCTTTACTTTCAAGTGGTATTAGCACTGTCTTTTATAATTCTGCCTCGGAATCTGACCCATCCCAACAGCTGGCTACCGAAACAAAGCACGTATCGTCAAATGAAGGATGCCCAATAATTTTTGTAACTGACAAAGTAGAACAGAAAATCCTTAAAAGAAACTATACTTTTCTGGGAGTATCTGCTAGCCTTCGCAGATTTTTTTAAAAAAAGACAGTGACAGTTTGAGGTTTTGTTTTTCTTTTTTAAAGACAGCAACAACCACATCATGGAATGGCTCCTTTTGCTTTATCAATAAGTAATATCGTTAAGTATTATATAACCAGTAACACCCAATACGTAAAGAGCTGGACATACCGCTGCACTGAAGAACTAATACGTGCTTGTCAGACTTGTCTAGCCTTGGCTGTTTTCTTTTGGTTGGTTGGTTGGTTGTTGTCTTTTTTTAAATGGGGACCTGATCATTTAGAAAATTTGCAAACGTAACACAGAAACTACTTGAGGCTTCTCGATGTTGTGTTGCCCATCAACAGCAATAACTCATTCAACTAAGAATTCTTCTTGCAACTTTTTACTTTGCACACAACCCCATAAAAAGCTGCAGTAGAGTGAATTCTTTCTTCCTAATTTTGTAAAGACCAATTCTGACCAACTCAAAGGCTCTTCTGGCCAAGACTGCTAAACACTTCACCTGAAAAAAGAACTGTCATTACTTACTGCAGCATTTTCCAAACTTCTGGGGAGAGGAACATGGCACAACGTGCCAGGGATCCGTCATCTACATCTTTGCTGTGAGTGATCTTACCAACACTGGAAGCAGTACCATGGTATCGGCTGAGATCCAGGGCTAGTTAATCCCAGTTAGATGCTGCACTGAGATGTTCTGATTGCTTCTAAAGATACCCCGGATGCATAACTGTGCTTAGAGTTCGTTACAAGGAAATCACAATTAAACTGAATGCCTCTGACCAGTATTCTTTCTCCAGTCTTTGCCAAGAAAGAAAAGGAAACAGGCTTCTTTTCACAGCTCGTATGAGAAGACCCTTCATAATCTTACATTTATTTTGATTTGTCCTATTTACTCCATGCCGTAGACAGCATTTCTCTGGTTAAACTTCAGTTTGCTTGCTGAAGAGACCGTTATAAAGAGTCATAATGGAGAAAGCCGACAAATGGGTCAAACCACCAATCATTGAAGTTACTGTGAGACCAGACTCAAAGGGCCCCGAGTATTCCATTTTTCCTTAAAAGTGTAAATATGGTATTTGCGGGAAGCCCATGAAGTGGAACTTTTTTATGATTAAAATGGTGTTTTTTAATGATTTTAAAAATTATTTTAGTATGATAAAATAAAAAAGCTTCCTAAAGAGGCTGAGTCAGAAGGAAATTTAGGGTCTTCTAATTTGACAGATTCATTACAAATTTCTGAATCAAGATGCTAGCTGAGACTACCAGTGAACAAGTCCTTTTTAACTAAATGCAGTGATACTTACAAGGGACTCTGCTAAGACTTAGGGAGAATTTAAAAAATAATAATCAGCCAGATTTATGCTACTTCTACTAAACCACAGAATCATAGAATTTTCTTGGTTGGAAGGGTCCTTTCAGATCATCGAGTCCAATCATCAACCTAACACTGACAAAAACCATCTAGAAATACTACTTCTAATTAGAAATACTAACACGAGCTAGAAAATAACCCAGGAAAGCGCACAACCAGTCACACTGCACAGGCACCTCTGGGAAGAGCACACAGCTCCGTTTTCTTCCACTGTCAGCGCAAGGGGATGAATAACTCCCATGCAGTTCCAGGCACCTTCTGCAGGTGCCTGACCCTTTTCTTTAACTTGCGAGTAGATGATTACACTCTGCAGCCAGGCGCCTAAGGGCAGGTGAAATAAATGCAGATATGCATGGCTGAATACTTTCAGGCTTTGATCATCTTTTTTTAAACACATAGAGTATATACAGCAAAAAGAAACTGTACAGGAAAGTGTAGATGATCCCTTCTGGTAGGGTCTACCGGTAGTTAGGTCTATCACTCTAAAGATAAATAAAAAATGTTTCTACCACTGGATAATATATGTTCTAAACCTAATCACATATTACCACTTTTACAAATTTCTTTTTTTATAAAAAGCAAAGTGTCCAAATGAATATATAGATATTTTGATTATAAAGCTTACTTCTATCGATGAAACTCAAAATTCTTACAGGTATTTCAGTATCACCCAGTGGAAAAAAAAGGGTAAATATTCTTTTTCTTTTTTAAAGTATAAAAAAAATCCCTTTAAATCACCACGCTTCACGAAGATCTATTACAAACAATCATTAATTTGGCATCTTTTACATAGAGTAAATGCACATACCTGCAGCCCCTTTCCCATTTCCAATCGCCACTAAGGCACGTATTGATTTTTTTCTGCCTTCCTTGGCGTTCATACAAAACACATTCTTCACCTGAAGAAAAAAAAAAAAACACCACAAAGCATCTTGTTAAGCACAGTTCAACTGTACTTTTTTTTCAAAAGAGAGTCAGTTTACCAAAAAGGAATGAGGGGTCTGTGATGAAACCTTACAACATCTACCGTCTTTGTCCATGGTTATCATCTGCAGTGGGACAGCGGCTTCAAGGTATGAAATGCGTAAAGGCTGCAAAAACCTATTCTCAGACACAGAAGAAGTTACTTCAGTACAGTTTTGTTAAAACATTCCCTCTGTTATGTTTAGTCACACAACAGAAAATGCTCTAATGCCGCCAGCTTCACGTGTGATTTCAATCACGATGAAAAAACATGGAAAAAAAATGGGAAGTGACATTAATATCTCACTGCCCCCCTCACATTTTAACAGATTTTAGAAGCGCTCTCAGGAACTCCTCAGGGCATGTTGTTGCTTTACACAGGTTAAAACTTGGGATTGAAATCTACTTGCAGACTGCATTACTGAGCCAACAGCTGCTAAAAGCAAGACTTCATTTTAGAGAGGGGAAGAAGAAAATGGTACTTCATTCCTGGAACTAGAAATGTTTACAGAAACTCTGCAAGAAACTCAAGCAGAGAGGCAAGAAAGGTATTTATTTTGGAGCGGGGACACACACAACAACAACTGGGGAGACGGGTGGCATTATGGTTAGCACTCTGGTAATCTACATTTGCTTCTGCCTCTGCTACAGACCCCCTACATGACTAGAAGTAAGCAAGTCACTGCTTTATAGTCTCCCACATTAAATGGTCTTAATATATCATCTGAGATCATTTTTTCATCTAGCTCCTGTTCTGGTTTCCTTAGTTTTGTTTATTTATTAAAATACATGCTTACTTAAATATAGATATGTATTTTAATATATATTTTATATACTGCATATAATATATAAACTAGATAAAACCAGAAAATCTAGTATAAATACAAATATATATATACATATAAAATAATACAGTGGATATTGCTTGACTCTGTTAATATCTGTGCCTCAGAATTACCAGTCAAAAGACACAATTTACTTCATGGTTCATTTCTCCCCTTCCTCAAACACATTAATATCAACATTTGTGAAGCCTCACTATGATTTCCATAGATTATAGTAACAGTTAAATTAAACATGGATTGTTAAGACACAAATTGAGCAGTGTTTCCCCCTTTTCCCTATACGTAATTCTTCAGTAAGCTAGGCTGGTTGTAGCACTATACATCTGAAAATATACTATTCTATAAGAGACTATATAATAGACTATATCTAAAATACACTACTCTAAAATACTTCGTCATGGCTTAAACATTCTTACTGGAATTCACAAAAAAACCCAAACAACCAACCCCAAAAATTCCACTGACATCACTAGGCACAGATTAGGAACAAGCGCTTCTGAAAAACTCCACCTTGCTTTCATTAAAACAAAGGTGCTGTTAAATTCAAAGTGCACATGTATTCTAGAGAGCACTTTGAAGAAGTATCAGCTTTGCTAATTGCTTATTCCAAACTATTTTTCTTTCTGCAATCTTATTGCTTACAAGAACAAGCTAAAAAACCAAGCCCCCCCCCGAGATGAAAGTGTGGAAATAGGCTATTTGCAGAAAATGCAAAATAATGATGACAGAAAAGAAGAGAGTCGAAGTAGAGCGATCTCTCCAGGAGCAGCAAGAGCATGTTATTTTTGATTTGTACATACTTTTGCCAGTCTAAATAAGTACTTGAAAAAAAAAAAAAAAAAAAAAAAAAAAAAAGAAGTTGACGTGCGTATTGTCAAAAATAAAGGATATCGTGTTTGTAGAATCTGCTCAAAAATTATTCTTCTCCCTTTCCAGAAGGTGGCAATGAAGACTCATGCCATGAGCTTCTCCAGAAGCCTTCCCATAACTGTACTCGACAGCTGTTTCTGAGCAGCTCGGAAGGAGAATGTGTTCAGTCACCCATCACAGCGCTATTGCATCTCTCCTCAAACACTGCCAAGGCTGCTTGAGCTCGATAATGTGCTCAGGCAACCACCACTGCTGAAACCATGGTGTCCTTAGATCCTCCTGCCACAGCCCTGTGCCTCCCTGCACCAAAGCCATGCTCTTCTGGAGCACACTCAGCAGTGCTGCCACTCCACCTCCCATACACAGCCCATCACTAAACTGCACTGAAATTAATTACAGAATCACAGAATGATATGGTGTTGGAAGGGACCTCTGGAGATCATCCAGTCCAACCCCCTGCCAAAGCAGGGCCACCCAGAGCAGGTTGCACAGGAACGTGTCCAGGTGGGTTTGGAATGTCTCCAGAGAAGGAGACTCCACCACCTCCCTGGGCAGCCTCTTCCAGGGCTCTGCCACCCTCAAAGTGAAGAAGCTCCTCCTCATGTTTGGATGGAACTTCTTATGTTCAAGTTTGTGCCCATTTCCTCTTGTCCTGTCCCTGGGCACCACTGGAAAAAGACCGGCCCCATCCTCCTGACACCCTCCCTTTAAGTATTTATAAGCATTGATCAGATCCCCCCTCAGCCTGCTCTTCTCCAGACTAAAAAGAGCCAAGTCCCTCACCCCTTCCTTATTAAGAGAGATGCTCCAGGCCCATCATCATCTTTGTAGCCCTCTGCTGTCCCCTCTCCAGCAGTTCCCTGTCCTTCTGGAACTGGGGAGCCCAGAACTGGACCCAGTGCTCCAGATGGGGCCTCACCAGGGCAGAGCAGAGGGGCAGGATGACCTCCCTCAACCTGCTGGTCACACTCTTCCTGATGCCCCCCAGGATGCCATTGGCCTTCTTGGCCACAAGGGCACATTGCTGGCTCATGGTCATCCTGTTGTCCACCAGGACTCCCAGGCATTTTTCCTCAGAGCTGCTCTCCAGCAGGTCACCCCCAACCTGTAATGGTCCATGGGGTTATTCCTCCCCAGGTGCAGGACCCTGCACTTGCCCTTGTTAAAGTTCCTCATGGAAATATTACATATCTCTCGCTTAGAAAGCTCTCTCATTTTCGTTCCAGTTGTTGGATTGAGGACAATTAATACACAATGAACAACGTGCCACTTTCAAAGCAGCATGACCACTGAAAAGTGACTGAAATAAAGCCATAATTACCTCTATTTACTAGATTGCCACTCAAGCCACATTTGAAGCCAATTTTTAGAATCCGAAAACAGATGCATGCTCAACCCTAGACACAGTGTACCTCAAATTGACTGTCTCCCTGCATCCACTATTCGGTGGTGATAATGCAAATTCAGCCTTCTTTCGAGAGCCGAGGGTAGGACAGCATCATTTAAAGACAAAATGAAACCACCTCAATCATTAATTAAGAGGAGAAAGGGGAAGCAGCAGGTTCAAAGGCAGAGTTTAAAGTGTGGAAACAGGGTCCAGTGAGAGACAGGTTATTGTGATTTCAAGAACTTATCAGCTTTAGACAAAGACAAAAACCCAACGCTTCCCTAGAGGTTTTGTTCTTGTAAAAGCAGAACGAGTGACAGGCCAAGCTGGTTGCCCTTGGAAAGTCCTCCTTTCTAGAAATCATATTCCAGTCATGATTTTTAGGAACCTGCCACCTCCAGGCCACACTCTTGACGCTGCTATTCTTTTGCTGCTCTCACGCAGAGGAGAGTGTCCGCACAGGCTGAGCCCCTCATGGCGTGAGGTCCCCCGGCCCTCATGCTTCGCTACGGTGACCCAAGGTAAAACAAGAGCTGAAGGAAGAGCAATTCTCTGCAAGTGAGCCCAGAGAGGCTCAGGGACCTAGCTAAAAGGCTTGGGAAGCCAGATGGCTAAAAGAATTCAGTAGTAAACTTGTAAAGAAAAAAATCAAGCCCATGTTAGCTAGATCATGTCCACATCAGCCTTCCCTTCAGCACCAAAGGCAGAGCAGACTTGTATCCCAGTGACAGAACATCTCCCAGTGGCAACTTAAACCTAAAAATCTAAAATTGCACGAGGTGGCTGGAGGGCAGAACTAGTATTGCTGACAAGGGACAAGGGTGTCATATGGTCTCCCTAAAAGTATGCAAATGGTAGGCAGTGACAAGGGCAGTGCTTCAGGAGAAGGCAAATTAGTCTGTCTTCTGCTATGATTACTAAGATGTGACCTTCTCCAGAACGAGCCAGTGATTTTACCAGTCCATATGGATGTTTAATATAAGTGTTAGGAACGGCTGAATTCAGTAGCCCACCAGAGGCAAAGCTGCCATAGCTCCATTCTCCCAGGTCCAACAAGTAGCAAGGTGTTAAGGGATGTCAGGCGTGGACACCACCTCCCACAGCTCTGGGACCAGGACTTTGTCCCACCTGGCTGCTGGAGCTCAGCCTGGCCAGCCCAGGCTGAGGGACGTGGTTGCACGTTCAAAAAGTAGCAAAGCCGAGTACGTATCCCTAGGACACACATCCAGGACATCAGCATGTCCAGTTATAGTCTGTGACAGACAAGGTGCTGCCTTCAACAGCATCTACACACAGGATGTAGCTGAAGCTCACTTCTGCAGGCCCTTACACACCATTCTCTAGATTCTCAAGCCGTGTGTCTGCAGATCCCCCAAGTACCAGCATGGCCCCTCTGTCCATCTGGTACCACTGCCCAGGCCCTCTGACCTGCTTCATGGACCTTCTACTTGCCACCTGGTCCAGCTTGGTCCTCACCAGCAAACATGCACGCTCCCACACCTATCTCGAAAGCACTCCGCATTCACAGGTCCTTCTCAATACAAGCAACTTGTCCTCTGCTTACCGAAGACCATGCCTGGACCCTCAGGCTTCCTACTTGCTGGCTAGTCCAGCTTGAAGTTTGCTAGTAAATTACACCATCCACCCCCCTCAAAAAACCCCATCACATCTGGGGAAGACCCTCACCTCCCTGCCGTGGTCCTGCCCCCAGCACCAGCACTCAGCCCCTGAGAGCTACAGCCCCTCCAAATAGTGACGCCAGGACCCTCCCTTGTCCCGGGCGGCTGACGCCAGAGGCCACGGGGCACCCACACCCCTCGTCTGACTCCACTTGCTGGCCCAGTGTCTACTCAACACCAGTCCCCCCAAGAAGCCCTTGCACTTAAGGTTTGTTTCTTTTCTTTCCCCCCCGTTACGTCTGTCTGTCAGGTTTGTGTCTCCGTGGATTTTGCTCACAGCTTCCCCCTCTTCCTTACCGTCCCACTAGACCTCTATCAGAAAATCTTAATGAAATAAACACTCTCGCATTCCACATACTCTCAGCAATTAGTGTGGCCGACCAGGTTTGGTTCTCATTACCACCTGCCTTACAGTTGGTCATGGTTGTGTCTCTGTACGCTCTCTTTTATGGCTTCTCCCTTATTATCCCCTTTTTACATTGAAAAGGTCCTTAACCATGCACCCTTAAAAGAGGAGATGCTCCCTTCATCCGTGTACCCTCAAAGAATGCAATCCCAGGGGGCACAGACATAAACACACCTATACAACACTTATATGCATATATACACAAGATCAACATCTGCACATACACCCTGCAGATCAACACGAACAGAAACGAACAGCATTCACATAAATGCAAACTAATAGCCTCATTCTGCTCCTCCCTCCAGCTGAGGAGGATGAAGGTCCATTAGTGGGAAATATATACACTCCGGTTGCTGGCACTGAGACCCACACATACATGCACATGCACACAGTAAACAAAAGTCCGTGGCCCAAGAAAATAGTTAGAAATTGAGTTTAATAAGAAGTCAGGAGAGAGTGTACTGATCAGACACAGGCCATAACGAGACAAGCATTCTGACCAGCCCTGCTTACGTGTGAGCCACCCTTTCTATCCCCTTACCCTTCTATTTTCCCACACCTGTTCCTCCCCAGGTCACCTAGATTCCTGCCCTAGACACTCCATAAATCTTGGGTAATACTGCAATGCAGTACACTCTGTGATGTGTCCCCTACCCCTTGGCAATAACCTCTCTCAGATTCGGGGTGCTGCGGAGAGCCTAATCTTGAAAGGCATCACCTCTGGACCATGGGGCTGAGGCTATCCCAGTACAGCCCCAGGAAGAGCCAAACAGGGTGTCTTTTTCTCCAAGTCTGTAATTTGGGCTCCCCTGCCTGCCTCTGTGCAGAGAAGCCACCCATGTGGTTATGGCTCTCCTGGGATGAGCACTGGCAGGGTGTTACTGTGGTTCCTCTACCTCCTCTTGCCTCTGTGTTCCTTTGTGCGTGGGCAGACAGGCCTTTTATCACATACCCCAACAGTCACACTCTCTCCACCTTGGCCTTCAGCAGAATAAAGAGAGTACTTCTCTTTTGAAGAATTTGATTCAGCAGCTGTAAGCTCTGAGAAGCAGGAAGATGAGCCATCCTGTCCACAGCGCATCCAGCCCCCAGGGCCACAGTAATGGAGAAACTGCAATGTAGAAAATAATCTGGGCTCCTCTACCCCTCACTCCGCAAAACAGATGAAAGTTTTTGCCCAGATACTTGAAGTGTTTTTTATATAGGCTGACTCATCACAGCTCTGTGATAAACCCCAAGTGTAGTTCTCATCCAAATTAGTAATGAGCCCAGTCTGCAGAGAAACCATCAACTAAACCATGTTTAGTGCTGATAGTTTCCCCTGTCACATGTGTGAAACACTTTTGTAACTCACTAGGAAAAATAATATCGTTCAAATGCCCTATTGACACAGCGTGTGAGTAAATGTGGCTTCACACTACAGCTCACATCTGAGTACAGACCCTTTGGATTAACCCCACAGTAACGCATGCTCAAAGCCATGCCGCATCTGAAATGGCTTTGTTTCCTTTTCAAAGGATGATCCATAATCATTCAGAATTATAATTCACCTAAAGCTTCTGAGTGTTGCAAATGCCAATTATTTCATCCATACAGGCTGACAGGTAAAAGAGATAAAAAGATTTTATTACTTAATCAACAGAACCAGTTGAAGGTAGCATCCCTAAACTCTACTTAAAAGGCAGGCCAAAACCCTTGAGAACTCCAAGAATATCAGAAATAAATTCTAGTGCACAGGCTCTGACCTCTGATTCTTTCCCGTGAGATGTTGCTTCAGGTGCTATCTTAAAAACTGTTTGAAATGTTCATTGTCAGTCTAAAGACACTGTCAGCATCATCCAGGGAACAGAAAACTTCTCTGTAGTTCTAAAAGCAAAACCTAGAGCTCAAATACCGCAAAAGTACCTTTGAGCCAACATCTCATTTGAAGTAAATTATTACTCAGACAGTATCTTGTATACCATATAATTTTTCAGTCAAGGATGTCAAACAATGGATCTCAGACACTGTAATTTCATGCAGCATTTCCTTTTCACAAGGCCTTTTATTGCACCTTTTGCAAAACAATAGCTAGAAAACCATTTCCAGTGACTTATAAAAAGAAACAAAGGTTTTAGGCTGTGCATTAAGGAACATTCTTTTTGTCACAAGTAGCAAGTCTCCCAAGATTAATTCTGTGGTCTTAAAACAAACATGGACCTGGGGGTTTTTTGCTACTTCATGAAAAGTTGAAACTACGGCCTTATATTCTATTAACAATCCCCTGCTGCACCTGGACAATTTATTTTTATTTAGTGGATGCACAACAAATGACTACAAAGTGACACAGTTATTACTCTCTTCTGTGTTCCTATTCCCTACAGATAACTCTCTCTAGCTGCACGCCCTTTTGTGACAATACATTTAGAAATACCTGAGACAAGGTCCTTCATAGCATTTTGACCCAACAAACCTTTGTTTTTCTGACTTTACCCCTGTTTTCCACGTGACAACATAAAGCTGCTGTTCCTACAGCAAGTTAACTCCCTGTGGCTCAGTAAAAAAATCTAAGAGGTACCTGGTGCCACCATCCCTGAACAGTGCCACCACATCCCTGAACAGTCCCAGAAGAGAGTCCCCACACAACCAACCTTCTCTACTGCCCCACTGATCTTTGCCAAGGGCTGGATTCAGGGGATTAAGTAAGTACAGATGATGCTCAACTGCAAGAACATAAACCTTGAAACTTCTGCTCATCTTCTCCAGCTAGGAACAGTGACTGTTCACTCGACTCCTGCTCAGATTTTGGCTCATGCTAAGGCCTGATGTACGCTGGAACCAGCTCCATCAGGTCGAAGTGAGGGCAACACGTAGGCAAACATGATGGCCAGGAAGGGCTGAAGCCACCTGCAGCTTGCTGTCCCCTGGAGTCATCATCCTTATATACTATTGTCTGGCACCTTCTTTGGAATACTCTGCCTCATGGCAATCGTACACACCGAACTTCCAAGCGGGGTGGTACAAATACGTCAGCTTACCCAAAAAAGTTTTGAAGTGGATGCGACAGCAGCTGGACTGCTGAGGCTCTCGTGCTTCCCAGTGTGGTACAGGGGACACCAGCACTGTGGCAGAAGAGGAAGGATGAGCACTCTTACTCTTGGTTGGGCAACTATTTTGCTCACAGATGCACAAGTTACAAGTTGTGAGTTACAAGTTACGAATTAGAGAACTTTTGAGTTAGGAACCTCCTAAGTTGAGTGATGAACCAGGGAATTCACACGTTAAACTGGTCAGTACAGAGGGGACTGAGTGCTCATTTGCTGTGTTTGTTTTTCTTCCTGGTAAACTCATAAAATAAAGTTTAATTTACAGACTAAGTTGCCCTGTAAATGTGAGCAATCCAACCGGACTGTGACAAGCACACCTAACACTATCTTGCACATGGGCAGCACAACCCACATCAGATGCAAGTTGTGCAGACCCTGATCAGAAAACTGCTTTTTTTTTTCCCGATTGGTCTCTTCAGTCTCACTTCTCCAAAGTGCCCTGTAACAGCTGAAGTAAATGCTGCATCAAAACAGGTCTCAGAGAATCAAAACAAGCATACTTGAATCCAGCTGAATGTCTGAAGAAAAACAGTGAAAGAAGCAGCAAATGACCAAACTCACTTGACAGAAACCACCAGCTTTAAGAAATTAGAGGTTTTGCATTAAGTCTCGGCACGTGAGGACTCAGACATGAACTGCCAATACTATGATACAACTCTGTGAAGCGCACCCAATCTCAAGCCAATTCAACTAAGAATAAAGTCTGTAAAGAATACTACTGGAGGTAACACGCCAAAAAAAGAGAGAATATTTAGATGAGAGCCTAGAATCTGGCTTCATTTACTGCACACTGTCTTGATTGTAAGACAAAAATATTTCTTCACAAAGGCTTTCTGTAGACATCAAAACTAACTCAATTCCTAGGAAGATATAATCCATATGCTTTTCAGAATATCCACTCAATTATCCACTCAATGCAATTTACTTTGATTGATTCCAAGGAAGAACCAGTTAGTTATTTTTACTATGCAAGTGTTAAAAAAAGATCTCTTTTGTCGTCTCTACTTCCCCCCCTTCCCACACTCTTAGAAAGTAAAACCAACCAAACAAAAACCACACAAACACCCAAAAGAAGAAACTCCACATACAGTTTTACCTACAACCTAAGAAAGAATGAAAAATAACGCTGAACTAAAATGGCAACATAAAAACGATTTTGTATTTCAAAGACCAAAAAGGATAATACCAACATCCCAGTACCCAGCTCATGATATAGGAAGCTCCCTATGTAAATCAAAGTAGCAGTGGACTGGTCCCTGCAGAGAGCAGCTTGTGCTGTAAGGACAGTATCAGTGTCTTTACATTTCTGCCTTTTGCACCATTTCTCTGTACAAATAGAGTGTATCACCTCACCTGAACTTCTTTAGCGACGCTACACCTTTCTGTAATTTAACACTCAAACACAGACCAAGGGGAAATTTTTTTGTTTAAAGGTGACAGTACCATATCCTAACCATCTTACTGAAAAAGTGAACTATTCTGGCACTGGAAAGGTTGCACTGACCCCATCACAATGGGGCCATGCCTGCACGAAATTCTTCAAGTAAAGTTATCTTTACTAGAAACAGATAAAGAAAACAAAAAAAGCATGAACGATCACAGAATCACAGAATCTTCATGGTTGGAAGGGACCTTTGAGATCATCAAGTCCAACCATGCACACACACAAAAAAAACCCAAACAAACAAAACCCAGACAAAAACACACAACACCAAAAAACCCACGAAACAAAACACCCAACCCAACAGTCTTGGGCACTAGAGCATGCCCTGAAGTGCCACCTCTACATGTTTCTTAAATCCCTCCAGGGATGGTGACTCCACCACCTCCCTGGGCAGGCCGTTCCAGTGCCTGACCACCCTCTCAGGAAAGTCATTCTTCCTAATACCTAATCTAAACCTCCCCTGCCCCAACTCCAGACCATTTCCTCTGGTCCTGTCATTATTCCCCTGGGAGAAGAGACCAACCCCCACCTCTCTACACCCTCCTTTCAGGGAGTTGTAGAGGGCAATGAGGTCTCCCCTCAGCCTCCTCTTCTCCAAACTAAACATGCCCAGTTCCCTCAGCCTCTCCTCATAAGACTTGTTCTCCAGACCCCTCACCAGCTTGGTGGCTCTCCTCTGGACACGCTCCAGCACTTCAATGTCCTTCTTGTAGTGAGGGGCCCAGAACTGAACCCAGCCCTCGAGGGGAGGCCTCACCAGTGCCCAGTCCAGAGGCACCATCACTGCCCTACTCCTGCTGGCCACGCTGTTCCTGACACAGGCCAGGATGCCGTTGGCCTTCTTGGCCACCTGGGCACACTGCTGGCTCATGTTCAGCCGGCTGTCCACCAACATCCCCAGGTCCTTTTCTGCTGGATCAAAAGGTGGTAAGAGATCAAAAGGCAGAGTTTTCACAACAGGCAGAGGGCGACTTCAGCATCGGACAAAAAAACCCTCCAAGATCTGTCTTTGCCTTTGCAAAATTTACGCACTATTTATAAGTGTTATCTTCTCCCTCAGAAAGCTCCCCTTTGTGACAGACTCAAAGGGCCACTAATGTCATGTTACGTGCTTTCAGGCCTTACTGATTACTAGGTCTCACTTTCTAATTTTGCTAGCGCTACAAGGCAGATACTGTCGTAACACAGGATATCATGTAGGCTACATTTTTTACTATGTTGATTTTGGAGAAAAATAGAAGAAAAATTCATCTGAGGATGGATGATACGCAAAATGAAGCCTTCCAGTTAAGAATGGCATATGTCAGCTACAGCTGTAAATTTTAATTACCACTATTACTACATTATGTTAAACACCAGTAAACACCAGTTTACGGTTCTTACTTACTCAAATTCTTCTTACGTGTAATATATGAGCCAAACAGGAAATGTCCCTTCAGGTTGGCAGAGAAAAAAAGAAACAGGCAGCCCAAAGTTACCTACTCTAAGTAATGCAATGGTCTATAGGAAAGCTAGAAACAAACCCAAATCTTCAGTCCCTGCTGCTGTCCCTTAACACTCTCTCAAGACAGCTTTTTCTCTGTGACAACTTTAGCTCTAAATTACGTAAAGATCTGACTTTGTCTGTACTCGATTTTTCCCTGCTTGTAGAATAAAGTTAGCTTTTCTGTTTCTACATTATAAGAAAATACTTCAATAAGCAATTTCTCTTTTTTAGCAAGGGAGCACAGCCTTTTTAGTAGCATAATCACAACAGAAAAGGACTTTTGTATCTTTGTTCAACAAAAGACAGTCCTTTAAAAATGCTTTCAGTTTCTTGCTGCAAAGTATAATTTCCCAGCAAACATTATTTTAATCTCCTGTACTGTTGTGAAGATAATGAAAAAGACATACAGAAATAGCATCATGTATGCCATCTATTTAAAATAAGAATGCTAAAAAAGATCTGTTTATTTCAAAACTTGTACTTGCTATCAGAAAATTATACAGCTCAATTATCTTGGGCTCACTCTGACTTTGAATGTAGAAGTTTTTGCTCCTGCTGCTATTTTTCCGCAAAAACGATTCCTCTTTCTCAGTTCACATCTGTGGCAATCTCACATAACAGCAGAGGCCCTGCCTGCTTCTCAAAGCTTTTTTATTGTTTAGATTTGGTATCAGGAAGAAATTCTTTGCTGTGAGGGTGCTGAGACACTGGCCCAGGTTGCCCAGAGAAGCTGTGGCTGCCCCATCCCTGGAGGGGTTCAAGGCCAGGTTGGACGGGGCTTGGAGCAACCTGGTCTGGTGGGAGGTGTCCCTGCCCAGGGCAGGGGGTGGAGAATGAGGTGGTCTTTAAGGTCCCTTCCAACTCTAACCATTCTATGATTATTCATTCAGATAAAACAAAGCAGTGAAACTGATTTCTATAGCACATGGAACCACTGCATAGCAACTTATTTTGTTGTTTAATCTAATGATGTTGACCGCAAATAATTATGCTAACACAGAATGGGAAACTTCAGTAAATACCTACTGTAGTATCCAAACTGACAGTCAGTTGTGACATGTCACAGCAACAAAACAGCAGCCACTTTCCTGCAATGTGCCCTTTCAATTAACTGAAAGCACTGCCAACTGCAGGGCTCATTAAGAAAAACCACTTATTTTATGTGTGGTGCCCATGCAACTCGACTAGTACAAGCTGCCTCCCAGCACAGACACAGCTAAACCAACTTGTCCAAACAGTCTTTGCTGCATCAGAGTCAAAGCCCAGAGTGTCCGGTCCACTCCAAAAACTCCTTTATTTAAAGGAGCTTTAAAAAAAGCTTTAACTCACCACAACCATCTACCGTGTGTACAGCCACTTCTGATCTAAGAGGAACCAAAAAAATAGAGAAAGCTTTTCTGATTCTTCAGCATCTCAAACGAAACAACACGACATGTGGTTCTAAAACTAAGAATAATAAATTAATTTTGCATATTAAAATAAGAATGCTTAAAAAGTACATGATGCAATTCAGGAGATCTCATTAATGCTCACGTAAATGTTCGTTGTTGCATTTATCATTCTCAACATAATCTCTCAAATACTATTAAATGGGAATTTGGTATGTAAAGGGATCAGATGATCCACTTACATATGATCAGATTGTCACCAGCTGTTTTTTTTCCATTAATACCATACTTTAAAAGCTATTTCGGGAAGTTGAGACATATGCACACCAGAATACGCAATAAGGTCTAGAAGCACACAGCCCACTTATTATTGCAATGAACCACCTGTAACATTAAGTGCAAGTTTGCTACTCATTTTATTTTCTGTCAACTCTAGGCACCAATGGCAAATCTGACAAGAACATATTAGAGATACTTGAGAAAACAGAAAAGGTCTTGATACCAACCTCATTTGTATAGGTTTATATTCATATCTGTTTACATATACATGCCATATAGAGCATTAAATATGAACTGCCAGTGAAGGTCAGATCCTCCGATAAACATTATCTTAAGATTTAGACTGAAAACACTCATTAATGGAAAAGATGTCCCTCATTAAGCTAACTTTAATTGGATTTGTTCTTGTGCATACCAGTACCACTTCACACAGTCTGTTGAAGACTCTGAAAAGTCAAAGTTATCTTAAACAGCAATTTAGTTTTAAAATAAATAGTGATCGTATCCAAAGAATAAAATAGCTTTGTCAAGATAACAGAAGGGACCCTACAAACACTCATCTCACTCTGAGAAATTTAAAATGAAGAAAAATTATGAGGGCTTAATTCAGGAAAAAAAATGACTTGGGCAGCAAGGCAAAGAAAGGTCTATAAAAAAGTTTAAAGCCAACCAACAAAAAAACCTGAAAAAGAAACTGTTTTTCATTTGCAATGATGTTATCATCGCTCTGAGCAGCAGATGTTGGGAAGTGATTTTGACTTCTTCATTGTCGCCATAAGTGAGCACTACTGAGTAGCAGAGACATCCGAGACAATGTCTGCACAGTCCTGTTTCAGGGCAAACGGAACGTGAGGATGAAACACAAGCTCAGTGACGGAGGGATTCACTACATTTACAGGGAGAGGGGACTCTAGAAATTGGGAGAAGGAAATACATTTTTAACTCAGGCAGGACTAGAGCCCTTTGCAAGTTGCAACAGGACAGCATTGTTCTCAAATGCATCCGATACAGAAAGAGAACAGATCAGCTGCTGCAGATATAGATATATATATATATATATATGGGCTAGATTACAGACTGCTGCCAGGGAGGAAAGCATTCCTCTTCTCTCTCATCACATATGCTGGGTACAGATCTACTTTCACCTCATGAATGCGTCAGATGAATATTCCTTGGGTGCTGAGTACATATATCTGAAGGTAAATCTGCCCTAACCTTAACAATTATGCTACTTGTAAAGTAAAATAAAGTAGAATGCACGGAGATGCCGACAGATTAAATGAAATGCACCTGAAAAGTCTTAAAGAATCACAGGAAAATGGGTTAGAAGGTTACCGATTTTGTCTCCCCACCCCCTCTTGACAGATATATCTAATTTGTTTTTAAAAACCTCCAGTGACAGACATCCCATATACTCCCAGACAATCCATCCCAGTATTCAACTTTATTTGCAACTCTGTTCTTTATGTCTAAATTTCCCTTGCTCATTATTTAAATCCATTGCTTCTTACCCTTATCACAGCAGGACACATAAAACAGCTAATTCCTTTCCCCTTTGGAGGATTTTGTAAAATATATAAACAAACTTATGACTTTTAATTACCCAATCTGACATTACAACACAACATCATTGTTTTCCATGTCTCAGAAGGTATTCAAAACCACTACAACATTTTGGTACCCAGGAGTAACCTAGAAATCTTTCAAGCTGCTGGATGGATTCCCAACTGATGGTCATCTCAGTCAAAAGCAGGAAGATAATCAAGGACAAAGAAACCCATTTGCTCATTATCAGGACAGGAGAGAACCCTCAGAGGCTTTTCTGGAGTAGAGCTGTCAGTCAGCTTCTGACTTGCCTGATTATTCTTTTAACTGTCAAACTGCTGTGAATCTAGGCTGTTCTGTTTAAGGAAATGTTTCTCGTAATCTCTCCCAGTTAAACAGACTTAAAAGTAACTCACTTTCCAATAGGTTACGCTTGTACAGAGTTTGAAAGAAATGAATGCTGCTCTGTTATATTAACTTTGTTCTTACTCTTGCACCCTGTATGCGGCATTTATTAGTTACTCAAGGTCATTTAAAAGATATTTTTTCTTAATTCTGGTAAAATCTTACCTTCTCTCGCCACATATATTTCAATTAAGACAATGGATAGAGTCCTATTATCATATGAAATAAAACACTAAAATTCTCAAATGTTGATGAAAATAATTTCTGAATAAAACACTTCTTCATGGAAAGTACCAAGGAATGGCAAAACGATTTCAAGTAAAAGGCAGTTGACCATCATTCCAAAGACAGGTAACAAGACAGTGACAGGGAGCTGAAAGCTAAAAACAAAAAGACAGAAATATGTGTCTTATTTCCACATGACAGATGTGGTACACGGCTGATATTCAGTACTTCTGGTTCCACGCTTTATCCTAAGCCTCTAAATAAGAAACCATGTAAGAGTATTATCAAATGACATTATATATTTCCCTAACTTGAACTATCTGCTACTTTTCTCAAAAGAGACAGTGGTAGAAACTAGGCACTGATGTAGCTTTAAGGTCTCTTGCACATCTCGTGTCCTACTCCTAAACCTACACATACTTGTGTTGCAATGAACCCTGTATAAAAGGCAGATAAAGGGACCCAGCTCTATACATTTGGTCCTGTTCTGGACTGGCTCACGGCTGTCTCCTTCCCTCTTTGACTACAATCCCACCTAAAGGGCACCTTTCCCCCTTCTCTCCAAACCAAGTAAGGACTTGATTTCACAGTTCTTTAGGCAGCAGCTCTGATTTTAGTGTCAAGGGACTGGTTTGCTTTTTCCTGTCTCAAAAAGGGAGACGTCCAGCCATTTTCCAAGAAAAATGGAATCAGACATAAGGTCTGGCAGGAAAATCAATATTTGGCATTTATGGCTTGCTTAGAGATATGCAATACACAAGAAAGTGGCAGTCTGAAAGAGATTAAAATCTGAGTATCAGATTTTACTATGACCACAATGCAAAATACCTCAAGACAGAGTAACTGTTTTCAAGTGCATCCTGCTAATTAAGAGCATGCTATTCCTTGCCAGGTTTGTCAGACAAAGGATTTAGAAGGATTTGCATGAAGGGAAACCAGCTGTTCCAACAGTATATGACAGTGCACGGTAGTGGAGAGAGAGAGCGTGATGCCTTCCAAAGAGGGCGTCACTAATGAACTTTGAGAGGGGAACACAAGATGACATGCTGTGAGTGAAGCTAAATAGAAACTCAAGAACAGGTACTTTGGAACAAATACCTCACCATAGCCACCATAATACTGGCTAAAAATACAGGCAATGTTTCACACATCTCTTTGGTAAGTGAAGCTGTAGTAACAGAATGAAAAGTAAAGCGATGAACAGTCATCTCTAGCCATTTAAAGTTGCATAACAACTCAATGGACACTTGATTTTAGTGATAAAAGGGTGTCAACATTCATATTACGCAGAGACCTGATGTGCATCTATGACAGTATCACAATACATCACAGAATGTGTATTGATTCAGTTTAATACCTTGGCTCTCAGATCATGGCTAGAAATGAGAGAAGTTTCTTTTGCAAAGCAGCAGCTAGACCAGTCTAGTTTTTCAATAATAAGTAGTTAAATATTAATTGCAAATGAAGATTCTGATGAAAATCCTGGAAGGAATTTAAATCTAATAAGCAATTACATCTGTAGCTAACTAAACAGCATGAGAATGTTCTGAAGTGACAAGTTTACACAACTGGTCATCGCCAGCACAGGTTCACGAGGAGAAAGTCCTGTTTAATTAACTTAATTTCCTTTTATGACAAGGTCACCCATCTAGCTGACCAAGAGAAGCCAATAGATGGGGGTGGAGGGGATTTCAGCAAAACTTTTGATACTGTCTCTCACAGTACCCTATCACAGCTAGAGATGTCCATAATACCATGGGTGAACAACTGGCT
>KZ506552.1:75031-92822 GCA_002844005.1 Limosa lapponica baueri
AGAGCCCTGGAAGAGGCTGCCCAGGGAGGTGGTGGAGTCTCCTTCTCTGGAGACATTCCAAACCCACCTGGACACGTTCCTGTGGGACCTGCTGTGGGTGGCCCTGCTTTGGCAGGGGGGTTGGACTAGATGATCTCCAGAGGTCCCTTCCACCCCCATGGGATTCTGTATGAACTGGAAGGCTGACGATCAACCACGTTAAGCTTCTCAGCTTATTCAGAAAACATTGCGTAACCAGCAATTTCTTTTTCTGTTATGATCATCCCGCTAGCCTGGAAACATGGAATTTCAATAAAGGTATTTACATTTTTCTTTTCAAGGTTATTTTTAAGCTGGAAGAGTTCTCCAACTGCTGCAGTTTGTGTGGCCTCACAGAGGCTGCAAAGGGGCAGCAACAAGGAGACAAGAACAGAGAGCTCTTGAGCTGGTAATACACCCAAAAAAAATAACCAGTACTTTGAGCTTTATCCTAAATATCTGTACGATAACGTCACTTAACCCCGGTAGAGGAAAGCAGCAAAAGTCACCGAGTGAGGAGATTGTTTTGTAGCACCTCAATGCCAACAGACCCAGCGAGATGAGGTCAGGCTAAGTCCAGTTTTGGCCTCAAGCACCACACAAATTCTGACAAAATTAGAAGAAAACGTCACGTTTGGTACCAAAATGCAGTTCATCTAATCAGTCTATAAAAATGTCATTATGTATCCTGATTTTAACGAAACACATCAGAGGCCTGCGGGCTACAGGGCTGGGAGTTCTGTATAAGATGGCAGATATCACACTGATTTTAAAACAACGTGACAAGAAGGGAATATGGACGGGATGGGCTGCAGTCAAGAAGATTACAGTGGTGGGGACATTGCTTACAACAGACAGACAACACAGCGATGAAGAAAATAATAAAAATCTGACCATCAGCTTGGCAGCAAGGCACCAAGATGGTTGGAGAACACATAGAGAGGCAGGTGACAGGTCTCGTAGTGGAGGAAATAACCCAAACAGAAATGAGGACTGCTGTAGTGCTTTCCACATTTGCAGAAATGCTCTGAGATGAAGACAGGACAGTAGGTACACAGTCTCTTAGTGAGCTGTGGCCTTGCCTTTATTTTGCCTTTATAAAATGGGAGGCTGCATGCGTTCTTCCAGAGCTAAAATAGACACAGTCATGAAAGTCACCACTCTTTTTTAGTCAGTTACCAAAAAGAACATAACTACTAACTAAAAAAATAAAAAAAAAAAAAATTAAAAAAATGTGTCATATATAAGATTTTAATTTATGACCTAGAAGGAGATCCACTACTGATTTTTGCTGAAAGCATGCAAGCCGGTCGCTAACAACTGCCAATAGTAAGTTTGTATGAGAACACTCCATTCTGCTTAATCTACGCAAAAGACGTTTATAATATTTTGAAAAGGATTTGGTTTTGTGTCTTTTTATACTATCCCTGAATTTCAGGAACCAGACAGCCCTAGCGCTTACTTCAGAGGAACATGAATATTAGACCACACCTCAGTAACTCACAAGTATTACCAAAAAGGCTCTAAAACATTTCAGAAAAAAGTATCCTAGATCCTGATAAACTGAGATTAAAAGCAGATTTATTTGCCTCCTGCAAGATGAGTTCCCAGCTTGCTTAGAATATAAACTACAGCAAAAGACAAACAGCAGTAAGTTGGAAAATTGAAGGGAGTAAAAGGAGATGAAAGGATCAACTTTGTAAAACAGCTAAGTAGGCTCACTTCTTCCAGTTACAAGTCATTTTTCTTTAAGTTTTTTGGGTGATAAATAGTCTTGTGGCAGCACAGCAGCAGAGATTCAAGGGCATTAATATTAATGACATAAAAAAAAAGATTACTGAACGTGTTATAATAAACATGCTTCTCTCAATGTACTCTTGCCCACTAATGCCATTACATCTATGCATCTGTGTAATACAGAATTTAGTAAGATCTTTCAATCACTAACATTCTCTCCCAGGTTTCAGCTTGGAATACATACTTTTATTAGCAGATGAATTCTTAAAAGGTATGATATTTCAACCACTTTCCTTCTCCAGATACCAATGGTTTTGGCACCATCTCCAAACAAAAACAGGATTTGGAAAAAATACTTCACACACATGAAATATGAGAGCGCCTGCAAAGAGAACGTGTTGCTTACGTATTCTATTAGAAATTGCAGGATAAATCACACAGTCTAGACTCAGCTGCTTAATGACCACAAGAAGACATTTTTTCCTTGGAGGCAGGTCAAAGGCTTAACAATCAACTCCTCTAGGAACCAAGTCTCACAAACCTCACTACACTCACGTGCAGGGGGCATTTCCTCCACCTTGCCTTCTCTGACAAACACATGCTTACCCAAGAGAATGCACTTGTGTCAGATCATTTACATGGGTTCAAAAGCAGCCAAACATTTCACAGAAGAAAAAAGCCACCTAGAACTATAAATTAAAAAAATTCCATGTCACAAATCACTGAAGGTTGTCAGGTTTTTCTGCGGAAGCATTCCTACGTACACAACCAATTCTTACCTTCTTCCCATAGCATCAGCTGCTGTTGGAGACGGGATGCTCAGTTAGATGGACATTCAGTCTGATGAGACAAGTTTTTTCTCATGTTCTAGAAGTTAATTTTGAACTTACTCCTCTAAGACACTACTGTAAGGTATAGTTTTCATATTCAGTATCTGTTGTTTTTGAAAGACATTTCTGAAAAAAAACTCAATATGGACTCCATAAGTTCTTAGAAAAAACATGTTTTCCTATTACCCCACCACAACGGGAAGCTCTGAGGATTGATTAAGAATAGGCCAAGCATTAAACAGGTAAGAAAAACAAATGATGGTTTGGTCTGCCCTCGGAGCTGGTCTCTAGGTATAGCTGAAATAGGATGAGAATAGAAAAAACAGTATGCCACTTATTTGTACAACTTTGCCCCTTAAAGGTTCCAGTTGCAGCATGAGACGTGATTGTATAGAATGTTAAAATCAAACCCATACCCGCTCTGCTGTTCTCTGACACGGCTGTGCTTTCACAAGGCCACTGCTATGGCAAACACTGCAAGGAAGTGCATCTCTGGTAAGAACTATGCAACAGCAAAAAGTCTGCTCATGTCCCAGACAGCTTATAAACAAATTCTTCACTACTGAGAATTGCATTTCAGTGTTCCTTCTGAACAGGCAAAGCCTCAAGAGAGAGATCATTCTGGCGGTATTCATGAACAATTAGTATTAAGCCATCCTTCTCAAGCAGGATGTGCTGAGAGTCCAGAAAGATAATGAAGTCAGTCATCCTACCACTTTGATTATACAGCTAGTATATAATACTGGTATTGAGGTGAACACCGTAATCCACTCACTTTTAAATTACAGAAGTTCTCAGTGACAATTCAACTGCAAAAAATTTGATATCCCATCCAATAAGAATTTTTAACATGGCACGGACATGATGAAACTAAATCAGTAAGCAGTCTCATCACTGAGGCAGAGGCAGAGCTGGATTATTCCAATTAAACTGGGTTTTATGATCTCTCCAAGTAAGAGAACTGCAACGCTGTTTCATCAGAACTAACTGAATTAACCTACAAGAGTTCTAAACATTAGGCTTTCCTTGTAAAATGGCAGTTTTCTTCAGAAGCCTAGAAAGCCCAATAGCAGTTAATTTTTTCTGTAACAGAACTGGGAGGAGACCAAGATTTTCTGAGCCACCTCATATAAGTAGAAAAAATTCCTTCCTTTCTATGTCTGAGAAGCAAAGAATAATTAACAGTGCCTTCCCTCTCAAAATTTCTGAGCCAAGGTAAGAACAGTAGCCTAAACCTGGGTCTATAATAAAAACTTTAATACTCAGGCAACCCCTGGTATGACTGCCAGAGCAGGCTTTCCAGTGGCAATACATACTAGAGTAGCATTTCAGTCTGAAATTCCAGGTTCCCTAGAATATTCCCTAATAAGGCATATAAGCTCCACATACAATCATAGAATCACAGAATTCCAGGTTGGAAGGGACCTCAAGGATCATCTAGTCCAACCTTCCTCGGCAAAGGCACAGTCTAGCCAAGATGGCCCAGTTCCCTGCCCAGCTGAATCTTAAAAAAAGTGTCCCATGTTGGGGAATCCACCGCTTCCCTGGGGAGATTATTCTATTCCAATGGGTGATTGTTCCCAGTGTGAAAATTTTTTCTCTTGTGCCAATCAGACTCTCTCCTGGAGTAACTTGTACCCATCACCCCTTGTCTTTTCCATGTCACTCCTTGTAAAAAGGGACTACAAGTTGCACAATTGCTCTCTCCACAATTCAAAAGGGAATATTGTGCAGATGATAATACAAACAGATTTATTTATGAGAGAAAAATGGAACAATGGCATACTAATACTGGAGGGATCACTTACTGCATGAAAGATTCTAAAGTAGTTTCGTCAAAATCAGTGTGTTCATCCCAAATGAGAACTATCTTTATGACTTACTTATCTCTGAACTGCCACTGGCTGCCATCATGTAACATCACAGTTTCTTGGCTCCCTGTCTAATCCCAGTCCGTGAGCAGAAAAACATGGATCAGTAAGAAATGAGATACAGTGCTGGATTACTCTCAAGTTTCCTAAGTAACCATGCTCAAAACAGTGTTTTCCTCAACTGCAAAAAGACCCCTTACATTCTAAATGGAAGTGTACGATGCATATCTGATACCAAGTTCTGCTGGAATACAACAAGAAGATAAAAGACTGCCCCTCCCCAGTGATGTCTTAAAAAAAAAGGGCTGCTTTAGCAAAACACGTGTTGCTTTTTGCAACTCTGCCTCAAGCCTCTTAAGATGTCATCTTCCGAGGATATGACCTGTTAGCTCCAGGGCCTTTATTCAAACCTAAGAAGTAGAGAAGAATATAAAGCTTTCAGTCCAGACAGCCCACTACTGAGCGGCTCAAAATTAATTTGGATAGCAGGGGGTGTCTAACTGTGGAATTGCAAGAAGCTGGACATTGAAATGTCTGAGAAAGACAAAGACTACTGCAAGACCATAAAGAGGAACCCAAGTAAGAGACTAGTTCCATGGGACAGATATAAAACAGTTTTAGATAAACTTCACAGTCTGAAAATTAGAACTGCACATAGATTAAATATTTCCCCTGAAAACCTAAGCTGATTTCTACTTCTCACTACTGGCTGGATCTCCACAATAGTAGATGAAGTTTTTTCAGGTTGCACTAGCAAACTTTCTGGCTCATGTTTGTTTTTCCTAATACAAGGCTGAAGCTCTACCTGCCTATTCACAGAAGTTAAATAATACAATAAAAAACCGCAAAAGTTCTCATCATGTGGATTGCAGAAAAAAAATAGGTTTAGGTGTGTTTGCAAATTTGTTGGCAGCAAAAGATGCCTATAAACTAACTATTATTCCCATAGGATAGCACGGGAAAGTTCTGGGCAACTTCCTCAAACCCAGAAACCAACCTATTGCATTACGGTAGTACAACAAAACCTCTGGAGCTGGAAAATGTTATTCTGAAAGATGCGTTCATACTGCTGCACAGACACAGTGAGTAACACCACTTACCTGCAAACCTCGAGCACACTGTCACAGCGCACACGGTATTAGAATTCGACAGTTTCTAAAACTGGCAATTTAGCACAACGCCAGCAGGAAGCTGCAGACGTGGGATTTTTGGGTTAGTCAGAATTCAAACCCTGAATAAATCCAGTTAGAAACCCAGTCATTAACAGACTAAAAACTTCTTAGCTTAAACAAAGAACCAAAATGGCTGTAAATTATCCTGACAAACATCTGAGAAATTGTATTGTTTTCCTAATAACAACTTAATAAATAAACAGGACCTTAACGTAGCTAATAGATGCTGTTGTAAATGCTACCATCTTTGGAAGGTTGCTCTGATTATTAAAGCTTTCATTTGCAGCTTTTTTTTTATAATAAGTATTTTGAAGCTGGCCTCGGTGTCACCAGATGGATATGGAGAACAGAGATTTGAGTGAGGTTTGCAAACTAAACACCATTGGCCTGGCTCAGTTCCTCAAAACAGAATAAAAACCAGGGGCCAAAGTGCCTTCACAAATGTTACACTGCACGGTAACAAATCGAAACCCAGTAAAATAGGCCACCCCATTAAGTACAATTAACTGTGAGGCATGTAATACTCACTCTCCTTTTTTTCTGGCTGAAAACACACATGCACACACAGGCATCCGCCTTGTAAACGGGGAAAAAAAATAAAAGCAGTTGTATACTTGGAGCTCTTTACATCCTTAATGCTGAAACATCAAAACTCTTCGTATGTTACTACTGACAAGCGGTAACTCAGCAACTGTTCATTTGGAGTGTTCATACTGAAAGAAAAATTCTTCAAAAATCAAAAAAAATAAGTAAATATTTTTTTCACCCTGATCCTCAAATTAAGCATGGTAGAAAAAATGAACAAATTTAATCCAAATAAAACTCATGCAGGACTACCAAAATTTAATATAAAATGTAATTAAGGAGCAGACTTTCAGGGACTGATGTTTCCAATAAAGAACACAAACACAGAGATTTGCACTGAGTACAACTGCTTCCAGTAAGCAAAGCCTCCAGAGACAAAACGTGTTACTCTCAGTATGATTTCATATTGTTGGGCTAAAGGATTGTCCCTCGATTGTAACAATCTAGTTCTATAACCTCTGAAAAACCATCATATTCCCTATTCCGTATTCTAACCTCAGAAGAAACATTACCTAGCAACAGAGAAATTAAGTTGTTCTTTCCATTTGTTCCCAAGGGTAGCTAATAGAATTAATACTGCGAGTAGGAAAGCATAATTTTTATGTAGTCCCAGTATCAAATAAAAGTCCTTTATTCTCACATACACTCAGATACACAACAGATGTTGAGAAAATTACACTTGCTGGTTTGGATGATTGGGGTCAAAGATAACTCCGACGGCTGGGATACCATCAAGTCATTTCAGTATTCATGACACGTCCGCATGCCTCCGCTGCCTTCAGGAATGACATATGAATGACATTCAACCCAATTCTGTGGCTATCGAATGTAAACGCGCTCTCTCTCACATTTTCCTCATCTACAGGTCACACAGATACATACTTCTTCCATTAAACATATAGCACTTTTTATCAATGTTTCTCAATAACTGAAGCTTAAGCATCTGTTCAGAAAGTCTGGATTAGTGGGATTTCCCAGCCTGTGCGAGAGCACATAAATGTACCGGGAACAGGGAAAACGGAACTGTCCTTCCAGACAGAACCTGGACTGAAACAGGCACAAGCAAGACATGACCTGCGAATACCAGGTCCATTGAGACACACTGAAAAAGGAGGCAAGACTTTTCAGAGGAAGTTAAGTTATTTTTTAAACATGATCTGGAAAAGCCTCAGGCCCTTCCACATCTCTAAATAAGCATGTGAAATTGTTAAGTAAATGGAAACTGAACCACTTCCCATGGTGGGGAGGATGAAAAGGAGAAAGGAGGGAAAGACAGAAGCAAAGCCAGGAATAACAAGGATCATTTGCAATTACTTCGTTGCAAACTCACTGAAGTATGTCCCTGGACAAGAACAAAGCCCCGTGTACGTTTCTGTTAGAGCTGCAGGAGGCAGCTATCGGGCTAAGGATCACAGACTGCCCAGGATAACTGCAACTCCTCTCATTTCATTTAATGCCTTCTATTTAAATGAGTTAAACTATTTTAAATAGTGAAGTTGAAGGTACAGATGACCCTATCAACAAGAACACGTCAATATTTTTTGAAGTATGACAGAAGAGAATGAGATAGAAAAGCCCAGTCACCTTTCTCAGTCACAAAGGACTGTCACTACGTTGACATTTCACCTGAAAATTTTCACCTAAAATGGTCATACGTGCATTTTTAATGTTACCACTTCTGAAGCAACTGTACTGCTACAGGATAGGAGTGATTTATACTGTTAATATCTACCTCATTTGAATTTTGAAGATTTTATTTTTTCTTCTGTAAGAGAAACCGTTCTTGGAATAACTGTACTTCGAAATATAAACCCCTCAAGTCTTCCAAATCTGACAGCTACTATCTCTGCTGAATACATAAAGGAGGTACACTGAAATTCTTCCACGTTGTTGCATCTTATCTATTAACCAGTATTTTTAGGTAGCTTGCCTAAATAGAACTTGTTTAAAATTTTCTTAAGTCAAACAATTGACTTAAGTAAATAGGATGCCGTCACAGCAAACATTTTTAATTCAGCCATCTAAGAAGACAGCTGCAAATTTCCTGGTAGAACAGATCTCATGTAGACTTTGTGAACACGGACACAAGAATAATTAAGGAAACACCTAACCTACAAATTGTAATCACATTGCAATCACTTGCAGTGCTATATTTTAAATTTAAAATAACTTCTTACATATGCTTACCTTGTGACTGCTTCAGTGCCTAAATGTTCTAAATTAATTTTTCCTGCAGTTGGTATCCTTACGAAACTGTTACCATGCAGAGCCTTTGGCAGGTCTTTTGAGACTTCTCTACCCTCAGCGGTTTAAAATCAGTAAATGGTTCAAAATTTAGTGGATAAGACAAAACAGCCAGCCAGCATGACTGCTTCAACCCCATCTCTTCAGCAAATGTAAAGAAAACAAATACAATATTCTCCCACTCAGATGTTGAGAAGAACAGGAAGATACCACCAGTTCTGAAAGCCTAATTTTGCAGGGCTCTTATGTTCTGCGCATTACAAACAGCCAACTTCGACTGTCAAACTGCTGCAGTTACCTCCTCCAGAGATTATGTTCGTACTGTTCCTTCTCTTCCCCACTGGGACAGGATAAGGAATCACAGAGCAGGTGGAATGACCCCTCAGCTCCCTCGGTTCGCAGTCCCAAGCAGGAATTTAAACAGCCAGCACTTCTCAACTATGTTAAGCACGTGTGTAATTCCTTTCAGGACTGGAGGAAAATACTGGAGCCGGCCAGACAAGCAGCAGGACATTATCAGCAGTTTTTGTTTAACACATCACTGCATTTCAGTTATTTCATTTTTGAGACTGCACAGCTTGAACAGTATCTCTTGCCTGTGGCTCAAATATCATTTGGAAAATAAACACGCAATTTATATTCTCAATAAAGGACTAGGAAACAGAGGGGAAGGTGTCTTCCCCTTCCACCCAATGACGTATATTAGATGGATTCACTGTGACATAAACCAAACGCTTGCTTGCTACTAAAAGTTAATAACCTGACCTTGTACATGCACTTCTGTCAATAGGTGTAGTTGCAACTGTAATCTTAGGAGATACATAATTAGAGTAAATACAAAAAGCTACTACACATAGATTTTCATGATTGTATCTCTCCAAAGCAAAATTGTTTTTCCTTCTTCTGTTTATTACAGACAATAACTTTAATCCAACTCAAGACTTACACGTATTGAAGAAACTGCTCTGTCTGCATTGCTGGACTGTCACCTTCCAGGGGGCAGAGATGGAACACCGCGTCTGGAAGGCCCATGCCAGGCTAGAATATGAACAGCAACTCGCTTTCACTGGCACGGAAGCAAACCCTGAGAATGAAGACAGAAAGGTGTTTATATACAGGACATCTTCTTCTTTAAAATAAAGCATTTCCTGCAAATATACACACCAGAAGAAAAAAAAAAAACCCAGCAATATTTACTCATACAGTTTAGTTTCCAAAGGGAATCAGACTTGAACCTTCCATCCTGAAGTGCAAAGCGAGTTGCAGGAGGGAGGGAGAGGAAATACTGCAATAGAAAATGTCATGAAGAGAAGAAGGCTAGAAGGGTTCTAACATAGTGCTGCTGGAGTGGGAATATCTGAAGGGAGGTTATAAAGAAGACAGAGCCAGACTCTTCTCACCAGTGCCCAGCGACAGGCCAAGAGTCAATGGGCGCAAGTTTAAAAACACAAAATCCCATCTGAACAAAAGAAAACATATTTTTTTTTTCCACTGTCAATCGAACATGGTCCTGGGTAATCTACTCCAGTTGACCCTGCTCAGAGCAGGGAAGGTTTCCATCATCCTCTATCTGAAAGATGATCTCCAGAGGCTTCCAACCTCAACTGGTCTGTGATTATGCAAATTCGTGAACCTGACTTACTCTGACATCCCGAAAGGTGAATGTACCTTCCCCATAGCCCTCCGTATTTGACTATGACCAAGCCAGTCAATCACACGTGCTCTCAGCATCTCCAAACCAGTTTACTTCAACAGAGTAAAGGCACCACGGTGGTGCCTTTTCTGCCAGGTGGCTCAGCTAATGCAGAAAGGTTGCTATTCTTTTTGCTAAAAGGAGCACATAAAAACTGCTAGGGCTCAGGTGCTTACCTACAACACTGAAAGCAAGGTACACTACCACTTATTGACCAGCACAGAGAGGTGGTTCTTCAGAAGTAAGGAATCCATATTTTTTCTACTTCTGTAATCAATCACTCCAAACACCGTGCATATTCAACAAACTAAAAAGGGCTGTACTGTCTTGAAATCAATTATTCAACCTGTTATTCAGAAAATTATAATAAAAAAATATTAAAAATCTACTTCTTCCTAAACCACATTTAAATTCAACCTTTACAGCTAGATTTTAAAAGCAGAAGATAAGCATGATTTCTGCCATGTTCTGTTAGCAACCAGTACCAATAAAACAGCAATCTATTTCTTGAAGTCAGGGCAATAGCTCCTTTTAGGCAAATAACAATCAGTTCATATACCTGGGGTAAAGCAGCAGAAGTTCTAAAAAAATTTCTCTCAAAGTAGTCTTAAAATGTGAATTTATCACCTTTTATTCCTAGGGAAAGTTAAAGTTGACAATAGAACTCCATTATGAAATTTTTGTGGAAAACTATTAGTTTTAACAAAATAAAAAGCAGCCTAGAAACACAAAAGCAAAAAACAGGAAGAGAAGATTCTTAAATATCTGGTTTGATTCACAGAGAATCGGAACATATCACAAGTGATGGCATGAGACACAGACAAACAATATGCTCATCGCTACTCAAACACTGCTCTCACTTCAAACTGCTACTGAAGGAGCAGTCACTCCTCACACAAACTACACAGACAATGTTAATGACAACTCTATAAGCACACACAATTTCTGAGCTGTTTTATGTTTTTAATATGCATTGAATGACAAACTGTTAATCTGCAAGACTAAATTAACAGTTCATCTGAGAATAATTTTCACTTAAGGTATTGATCTAATTTTTGGAATGGCATGCAATTAAAGAAGTTATTTTTGAAAAAAATAACATCATCGTGTATCTACAACTAATTCAAAACTGCACCGTGTAGCAGTATTTATAATTTCCCTTGTTGTACTTTATAATTGCCTACCGCTGGAAATTGCTTCAAAATACCTTACAAAATCAAATCCCATCTCCTTCATGCACTTACAGAGTCTGTCGTACCTCGAAGCGGCACACTTTTCCCCACTTCACATAGTTCCTGTTGGCCTATGAACAATCTTTTCCCATACATGAATACATCTACTGATAATTTCCTTCAATAAGCTTCTACAAAGACTTCATAACTTCTAGTTCTTAACAACTTTTTGAGAAAGACGAGGTAAAAAATACTCTGGACGTTTATGAGCAGATGCATTGGTTCAGGCTGGGTACTTTGTCTCCACTAAGCACTATAAACATCTGCCTGGGAAAGAGTAAGAAGTGAGTAAATACGTACAATATTGTCCTCCTTTGTGTTTTCTCAGCCTCTGACTACTTTCAGTGCAGGTGCTTTCCTCAAAACCATGTGGACATCTTCCATCCGCAACACTCCTTGGTAAGGAGTTCTACACATCTACTGCTCACCACATAATGAACTAGATGCTTTTTTAAAATTATTATTAATATTTTCAGCCTGTCAAGACACTCAAGCCGTTAGCTCCATGGCCTACTTGTCAGATTGGAAGAGAAAGTCAATTCCTATCTATTCCACGTATGATTTAGTAGACTTCTCTCATGCTTCCCCAGGAAGCCTTTTCCAGGTTGTGAAGTCCCAGCCTACTCAGCTGTTCATAGGGTATTTCTGGTGACCCTTCTAGACATATATATGAATATAAATTCATAACAGAAGTTGTCAAAGCCCAGGGTGAGATCTTGGCTTCACTGAAACCAGTGAAAATCTCTTATTTCCTTTAAGGATTCAATCATTTTTAAAGTGAGAGGAACTTAGAAGACCGGCAGTGAGAAAACACCAGTTCTGAGGTGACAATCAAAATTCTATGTCTAGGGAAGCCCAAGGGCTGTGTTGACCGTATTCTAGACACTGAGACATGAGACTGTTTTGGTCTCTGAATTGCAGCAGGACAAAAGAGAGAGGAGGAAGATATGGCAAAAAAAACCCCACCCCAAACCCACACGATTCCCAAAGTCTGAAATACTGAGTGCTGGTATTTAATAAAGGATACCCACACACTTCTGTACACATACTGCTACCAAGGGAATAGAGACTTTGAAAGGAGAGCAAAGAATGAGGATATTTATAGAATGTAAGCAGGTTGAAATGTCACATCTCAATAAAACAGCATTTGACATGTAAGTATGTATAGTTAATGCATCATATCCTCATTCCCTATAAATCCTCCAAACATCCGTGATGGATCTGAAGTGTTTCTTACAATAAGCTACTCAAACCTGAATTGTTAGTAAAGCAAGACACGTCATGAATGCCGGACTGATGTCCTCCCACCCGCAAAAGATATGGCAACAAAGCAGGAAAAAAAAAAAAAAGGCATGTTTACTGTATTTAAGTCATGCTCTGCACTAACCTAAAATTAACTCCTGCTGTAAACATTACAATTAAAACCTGCTGTGACTATTAAGTGTTGTCTTTTGTTGGCTAAATACAAAATTTTATGCAGGTATAAATATAAATACATTCAGCACTAAAACTTCACTTAACAAAACCACTATAGAACCATTTCATTTTTCTAACAAGATGCAACAGAAGAATGAATCTCAAGAGAGGGGTCAACAATCTCACTTCTGCAAACTTTAAATTCCCAATGGTTTTCTTTCAAACACTCACCCTAGCTCATATATGAGTCCACTACTTTACTGTACCCATTCCACTGGAACTTTCCTAACCTTTATTTCAATCCCCTGCTGGTTTAACATGCCACCTTTGGGAGATTTATGCGCAGGGTGCAGCGCCTATTGCCACACACAATGCCCACAGTGTAAAGCAAGCCTGAGTACTAATTTATTTATTTTTTTTTTCAACAACTGGCAACAATTTAATAATCCCTTCTACTCCCGTAATTGTTTTCCACAGGAATTAAATACAGAAAACTGTTCTTACTCAGCTCCATACCTGAGAAAGAAACACCGCATGAAGTTGGTTTCAGCGGTGAGAACTTCATTGTAAAAAAAACAAAACCTTTTAAAAAGAGCCATCAAGATGCTTATTGTGTGGTTATAATTAGAACTTTGGAAAAATTGCTCAAGTATAGTGCCAGACATACACATGGGAGGCTCTAGCTGAAATAATCACAAAAAACCAGAAGATTTTCTGATTAAATTCCAAATCGCAGATACCAAGCACTATTAACTTCGCCTCTAACGGGCAATGAAGTTTTGAGGAGGTTTTTTTTCTGTTTGACATTTTGCTTGCTGCTTTTTACTCAAATGCAACTGTTACGCACAGAAATAACATTCATACAAAACAACTGCAACAGGGAAGACACTTCAGAATCGTTACTATTTTTTTCATATAATCTCACGAGTGCACAAGATAGGGCCACACCGTAATGAAATCTTTGCACTGACACAATCTTTTTTAAAAAAACCCTCCAGCTACCTTGGAAAAATCTGGATGTGAAGAGCTTAATTTCTCAAGCTAAAGACCATGCATTTAAAATGCACACAGAAAGGGTCACTATCTACCTGGGCTAAGGATGGAACACCAAGGTAATCAAATCAGAAGAGAGTTAGAGGGTCGCACCTCAAAAGACACAGACTATTTTAACAAATTATTTAGAAGCAGTTGTGGCCTTTTACTTTTCCTGGTCTACTTGCAAGAAATCTTGGGATTTTATCAGGATATACTCTGTGACTAGGCAGTGAGAATATTTCCTTCCACCAAGGAAACACCACCAGCCTGCTTTCAAACCTCCCTGAGTGCTCAGGCTTTAACTACAATTTGGCTATAAAACAGGCATCATTTCATTACAGATAGCCCTGAGGAAGAAAAGAGACCAGAAATTCATTAACTGCTTAGAGTTTGGTTTTTTTTCCAGGAGTGGAGTTTTTAGAGAACTGTAGAAGCTAAAAAAACCTAGAGAATTTTCCACAGTACGTATACACTTTTCATCAGGCCCCTTGTAAGACTCCTCACTGGATCCTTGCAGGCTGGGCGGTGCTATGAAGACACTTACGAATCCAAAACCTACAGAGGAAAAGGAAGTGGAAGAAGAGCAGTTTTTCCTGCTCCTGCCAGTTGCTACCTAGGAGAACCCACCAAACACTCTGGGATTCACAGCTGCAAGGTCATAAGGACAACAGCATGAAAACAAGGGGGGAAATACTGCCCCCAAAGGCTCTGCAACAATGCCCACGGCAGCCGGGGTGCACCCTGCAATAACTACACCTACACCACCTTAAGGTTGTGTCAAACACCTTAGTAGTATTCGCTGCTTAAAACAACTGTACCATGAAAATACTTTAATTTTCTCATATGAAAAGCATGCAGGTCAAAAAAAAAAACCCAACCTATATCAAAATTATAATTCAGAAAACACCACCCAGAAGAAGTTTTCAGTCATACTGTAGTATTTCTCACATATCAAAAGACAATTTCCCCAATTTTCTAACCACAATTTTTCAAGGACAGATCCAAAGTCAACTCTGATGCTTAGTGGAAAAAATACACGTATTCTCCCCTCCTCCTACTTTAACCTCAACTAAGAAAAATAACACATTTGAGTTTTGAAAAGTGACTGCGGAGAATTAAATCCAGAAAGAAATGGCTACTGAAGACTTATAAAAGTCTAGAAAACGATCTTAGACTCTTATCAACTAGAAACGTCAAGGATGACATAAGAGGAAACAGGTAGAAAGAATGGGAAGAAACCAATATTTGAGTTAAAAAGCAAACCACCTCACCCCATATATTGCTGCCCAAGTTACTCTGATGGAACAATAGGTTTGCAAAGGCACAGCCACCTGCCCCAAACCCCATAACAATGAGCGAGATCTGCATGCCTAAAGCCCTTTTATATTTGAAGTACCTGTTTGCTGCACGTGAAAAAAGAAATATGGAAACTGCTAAGGAGTGAAAACAGCAACCTTGTCCACTGAGGACAATGCAAGTGTAAAGCTAGTTATTTCACAAGGCATTTATCACAATTCCTGTCCTGGAGAAGAAGAACACTTGCAAGAGCAATTGGGTTCACAGTTACTAGCAAAATACAGGCTTTAAAAAAAAAAATATTTGCTTAAAAAGTCCCATTCGCATTGCCTTGATATAAAACAGAATTCATATCTAGCTCTTATAGGACCCACAGTGATTGAGTGGAGACACCTTAAAGGTCTCTTCCAACCAAAATGATTCTATGATAAGAGGAAACAACCTTAAGTTACATCAGGGGAGGTTTAGATTGGATATTAGGAAAAATTTCTTCACTGAAAGCATTGGAACAGGCTGCCCAGGGAAGTGGTGGAGTCATCATCCCTGGAGGTATTTAAAAGATGGGTAGAAGTGGTGCTGAGGGACATGGGTTAGTGGTAACTTGGCAGTGCTGGGTTAACGGTTGGACTTGATGATCTTAAAGGTCTCTTCCAACCAAAACAGTCATATGATTCTAGCAGACAAGGGAATGTACACAACCGTGGTGTGTTCTCATCCACACAGACACGGAGCAGCTCCCGCTTCTCTGTGTTCTTTCCAAGCCAATTCACATTGTGCTACAGGAACCACTGTTAAGTCATACAGACAGAGCTGAGTCCAACAATCACCAAAAGCACTTTTTCCAAACTGGAACTAATACAATGCTGGGAAAATCAGTGCAAGGGTTTATAAAACAAAAATATACATATGTACAGAAACCCACATACGGCCTCAGAAGCTCCCCGTCCTCCTAACCGCCCCGTCTCCACCACTCTGCCCATGTCACCCCCGCGCCAGCGGGCAGCAGGCCAGAGGGCAGGAGGCTGCTCTTACCGGGTCATGCCCCAGACCTACGGGAACGTGTATCACAGAATCCTCATGGTTGGAAGGGACCTTTGAGATCATCGAGTCCAACCACAAAAAACAAACAAACAAACAAAAAAAATGCCACACAGACACAATCCAACACTAGAGCATGCCCTGAAGTGCCACGTCTACACCTTTCTTAAATACCTCCAGGGATGGTGACTCCACCACCTCCCTGGGCAGGCTCTTCCAGTGCCTGACCACCCTCTCAGGAAAGTCATTCTTCCTAAGATCTAATCTAAACCTCCCCTGCCACAACTCCAGACCATTTCCTCTGCTCCTGTCATTATTCCCTTGGTAGAAGAGGCCAACCCCCACCTCTCTACAGCCTCCTTTCAGGGAGCTGTAGAGGGCAAGGAGGTCTCCCCTCAGCCTCCTCTTCTCCAAACTGAACATGCCCAGTTCTCTCAGCCTCTCCTCCCATGGTTTGTTCTCCAGACCCCTCACCAGCTCAGTGGCTCTCCTCTGGACACGCTCCAGCACCTGTATATACGTATATACCTGCACGCACATACATCCCCCCCACCCCCGCCTGCAGAAACTGCTCCGGCCTGGCCTCCCCTGGCGACGGCCTGCCCCGGGACTCGGCCCTGCCAGCGATTACCGCCTCCGCTCCCCGAGGAGGCGCCCCCGCCGCCCTGCGCTCCGCCATCACCTCGCCACGCCGCTCGGAAGGCACCGTAGACGCAGGCCCGGCCGATGGCCGCCGCCGCCATGCCGGTCTCTGCCCCCGCCGCCGGCCACCGTACTGAGCTGTCCCGCGCGCTGCCTGATGAGAACGCGAGGGCAGCGAGAGACCGGCTGGGGGGAAACCAGGGCGGAGCGGCGAAAGCCAGCGGCTGACACTCAGCTTAAGCCTCGCTGGAACGCTCCCACCGCCCTGGCCCCCTCCCACCAGCAGCTGCAAGGGGAAGGGTCCAAGAGGCAGCGGGTGGGCAGCCCCGGCAGCGGCCGCCGCAGGACCCCAACGGTCGCTGGGCGGGAGCTGCCCTCGCTTCACCTGAGGGGGCTCCTGGTGCGGTTCGCTCTGCTTTGGGCTGTTCCTGCACTACCGTACAGCCTCCCGCCCTCTCCTCCAGCGGCCACGCTTCCCACCCCCATTTATCATCTCCTCATTTGACTGAAGCCTCGTTGAGCGAAGACGTGGTTGACAGACCTAGATCTTCACCAGCTATTCGGGTCTTTCCGATTTGTTGCTGCACCTTCTTTTTCTGACTATCACCCGGGTGCTTGTTGGTTTGTTTGTTGTGTTTGGTTTTTTTTTCCTCCACAAACTTTAGCCTTCCCGTAGTATTCTTCACCATGCTTTATTAGGCTTTTGGACTTCCCCCTCTGCTTTCTGTTTTCTGTCTTTCTTGCCTCTGATTGCTGAGGCTCTTCGTGTTGTTACCGCAAACCGGCAGATAAAACTTTCTAAGACTCAATTTAAAGTTCAGAAAGCAGGCGTTCTTTACCGCGGCGCAGGGGATAGCTCCTCCTGTTGTGCACACCGAATGCTGTTGTCAAATTAAATTTATACACAACAGGTATACATATTCAATGTAATTCCAAGAAAACATTAGCATATTCATTACATTTCCAAGAATTCATTTACATA
>KZ506552.1:96689-130152 GCA_002844005.1 Limosa lapponica baueri
CTGTGAGGGTGGCGAGACACTGGAACAGGTTGCCCAGAGAAGCGGGAGGTGTCCCTGCCCAGGGCAGCGGGGTTGGAACTCGATGATCTTTAAGGTCCCTTCCAACTCTAACCATTCTATGATTCTGTGATTACACTGCTTTGGCTCCTCCTTGGTAGGAACTTCACATGTGCCAGAAGAAACACCTGTAAAGAAGAAGAGCTTTGAGACCTACTGGAGTCAGAAGGACTTCACTCACTTTGAGTCACCTTCAGCAGGGAAAAGGCTGGTGTCTTGGACAGTTTCTGATAAACAAGTTTCCAGAACAGCAGAACTGGCTGTTTGGCATCGACACGCTGCTGTCCCGGGGAAACCTGGCCAGACCTTGCTCCCAGATCTCAATGTGAAGTGAGATAGCGCAGGCAGCTGTGGGTGACCTCATAATGTGGAAGCCTCAGGAATATTTAGCTGTTTAGGAACTAATGCTAAGCAATGCATTTTTAAAAAGGAGTAAGACGATCCTCCAGGTGTGGTGGAAACAGCTGAATGCCAGGGAACATTAACCCTCCCTCAGGAAGAGGAGACAGAGTTTTTTGTACCCTTCTTGCCTGCCTGGGCCACTGGATAGTGAGGAACCAGGGAGCTTTCAGCCCAGATGCCCCCCTTGATCCCAGGCCTTGGTGGCACATGGAAGAGGTTTCATTCCCAGCTTCCTTGCTAAGGGCCAGACCAGCCCCACTCTGCAAACACAGCAGCCACTTGCCAGTGTTGCCTAGGGGAGGGTTGCCTGGAGAAAGCATAATACATTCTCCATGGAAACCTGTACTTTCACGGTTTGTACATTTGCTTTGGTACGTGTTGGGGACTGACGAGCACCATCAAGGATCCTGTTTCAGGAAGGTGTCATTGACATGCCAGAGCAAGGCCATCAGCAGTGTCCATGAGGATGTACCTGCCAGATTGCTGCTGCCTTTTACTACTGGAGTGTTTTGGGGGGTTTCTGCCAAAACCTCGTGTTTCTCCTCAGCCAGTAAGGAGTAACTGTGGCACACCGTCTCCCAGGTGGTCAGTCCTTTGCTCTGTGCCAGCAAAATCAGCTATTCCCTTCGGAAATGATACCTTTCTCCTCCTGCCTGCAGTTTGGATGGTGCGGAGGCTCCCATTCCATAAAACCCCAGTATGGCTACAAAAGCGTATCTCTGGGACCAGAGATCAGCTGCCAAGGAGAGTGGCAAAGACAATACAGCTCTTTGCTTATCTAGAGATGCTTCTGAAACCAGACAGCTTTCTGTAATTTGAAATCTTCAGTGGGTGTCTAATATACCCGCTCACTGAATTGCCGTCAGAAACATTCCTGGCCTGGTCAGTATTCTCTCTACGCCTCTATCCCGCTTCTCTTTTTGTAGTCACAGAATCACAGAATGATAAGGGGTTGGAAGGGACCTCTGGAGATCATCTAGTCCAACCCCCTGCCAAAGCAGGGCCATCCAGAGCAGGTTGCACAGGAATGTGTCCAGGTGGGTTTTCAATGTCTCCAGAGAAGGAGACTCCACCACCTCCCTGGGCAGCCTCTTCCAGGGCTCTGCCACCCTCAAAGTCCATGGGTCTCACACTTGGCTGACCATTTGCTTTCTTCAGCAGTGCTGGGTGCTTGACTTTTATTATTATTTGGGCATAAGCATCAGCTTTATGGAGGAGGCGTCACGTGAATCCCGGGTGTCCGCATTACTTGGGATAGGCGTGATAGAGTTATAGCAGTGGCAGCGATGCTGCAGCTAACAACATTGTGTGGTGTGGCACCAGGGGAAACCCTTTCCTCTTCCCAGTGCAGAATTATACCAGCATACATATCTAGAGCAATCGCTGCTTGCTCTGCCTCGTTACTCTTCTGCTTTTGATATGTAGGAGGTCAGCATCGGCCTTGCAACTGCTGGTTGTGCTCAGAGTCAAGCAGGGAAATGAGGAGGCGCGCTGGCCATTCACAACAGTTAACATGCGATTGCACAGCGGTGTTGCTAATGAAGCCAAAGGAAAGGTCATAAAGAGACTTCCAGTTCTGAAGGTGCCTGGGTATTTCTGCCATCGCTGTTATGAGTCTTTCAGCGATGATGTTCCTTGGTATTTAATTGTTTTGAGATGGCATCTGTGAGTCCCAAAAGCCACTGCCAGGCTTTTAGCAGAGCAATGTGAAACCAGCAGGTAGCTGATTGGAAAGGTTAAGGTGACTGCTGTCATCATTTCTCTGGTGTTGCTGAGGTACAGTGTTACAAGCTACACATCAATAACCTGCCAAAGTGAAAGCTGGAAATAGATTGAGGCTTTCCTGTGGCCAGCTCCATTAAGGTATACTGAATTCCAGGCAGGACAGAAGATAATTTACATGCCTCTTGAAATAGATGGTTTGAAGGCTGTGCAACCAGAAAAGTAGTCAATCAGTTATACAGAGCAATAAACATATATGTAAAGCAGGGCCTGGCAGGCCCAGAAGGCTGCTCAAAGATACCTCTCAGCCAGGGTAGCATTCATCTGACAGTACTGCTCCATCTTTTAAAGAAATACCCATTTCCACTGAGATCTAAGTATTACTGCCACCTGGCATCAATTGGATCACAGCTGATTTCTGTATGGCAGCAGCCAGAGATACAGGAGCGGTAAACAAAGCAACCGTTCAACTCTTCACTTTATTTATGTGTTCTCCTTCCCATTGCCTGCAGTAGCCATGCTCCCACCTGCCTCACATGGATCATTCGCTGAGCAGAAGGCTGCTATCTCCAAAAACCAGCTGCTACCACTCAGATGCACAGTGGACTCCTGCTCTGAAGAGCTGCTGCTGGACTCCAGACTAGCAGCGTGGCTGGGGGACATGGACACTTGCTCTGGCAGGGTTTGTGTAGTGACAACACACTTGGCCGATCCAGAGTCCTAGCGCAAATCCACCATCGCTGTTGTGCTGGCATGAGCAGACTCCCAGAGCAGGAGCTCACAGGGGGTCTGTCACACCAGGGTTCACTGCAGGTGAGACTTCAGCACGAGACTTCCCCAAGAGCTGATGGGAATTGGAGGTGCAGTGAGAAATCATACAGGAAAAGCATCTGCAATTAAGCTGGACGCACATCTGCAGACCTCCCCTTGCAAAGGCTGGGCCACTGTCACAGGGTGGCAGGACATGAAACAAAGCTGCAAGCTCTTGTTTGCATGCTCGGGTTCCTGCCTCTGTCTGGCACTTGAGTATGAACAACCAAGAACAGAACAGGCAACTTCAATTCTGGTCATCCTGAAAGATATCAATTACCCCAAAGGAAGGCAGAAATTCTGTACAGGACAAAGACATTCACTACCATCACTAAATCTACAGGGTCTAAAAAGTGGAATTGCTCCTTTGATTCTTTGGGGTCTTTGTTTTCTTTCTTTAGAAACACTAAAGAAGTAAGAGCAGGTAGTGCAGTGTTTGTTGTTGAGTCACCCCATACACATCTTTTATTGATACGGTTTAATGATGCATGCCAGACCAACAGATTATTTATTTACCTGCAGTATTTTTGCAATGACTCCAGGACCCTCAGGACAGCTTTCTGTTGCATATGCTTAGGTTGTTAAATAAGCTCCTGCAGTCAGTGCTGGGAATACAGGTGACACAGTGCCAGCAGGTGCCACAGCTCAAAGAGTTCTCACCCACCCTGCAATTCGTCACTTGGTTTTGCCTCTTTCCGGTGCTGGTGGCAAGGATGCGTTATGAGCTGGGGAACTTTACTGACTCAAAGATCATCATCTTTTGGGCTGCTGTCCAGGGCTGTCCTGCTGTCTGGCAGTCAAGCATCTTACGTTCAGTTGCTTCCTATCTGCATGATTTGTTTGAGCAACACCCAGCTTGACTTATGACCAAAGGCTCGCTCATGAGACAGCAAATGTAGTGAAGAACCAAGCAAAAAGTCAACTCTTGTGTCAGCTGCCCCCCAAAGTAGCACCAAACTAAGAGGCTGGAGTGCTAAGAGATGGTACTAGGGGACTACTTCTCTCACAGCAACAATGACCTTGAGGCCAAGAAGGCCAAAGGCATCCTGGGGGGCATTAGAAAGAGCATGACCAGCAGGTAAAGGGAGGTCTTCCTCCCCCTCTACTCTGCCCTGATGAGGCTTTATCTGGAGCACTGGGTCCAGTTCTGGTCCCCCCAGTTCAAGAAGGACAGGGAGCTACTGGAGAGAACCCAGCAGGGTCTACAAAGGTGATGAGGGAATGGAGCATCTCTCTGATGAGGAAAGGCTGAGGGACTTGGGGCAGTTCAGCCTGGAGAAGAGCAGACTGAGAGGGGACCTCATCAGTGCTGAGCAATAGCTGTAGGGCGCGTGTTAAGAGGATGGGGCCAGACTCTTTCAGTGGAGCCCGGTGACAGGACGAGGGGAAATGGGCAGAAGCAGGAACATGGGAAATTCCATCTGAACATGAGGAGGAACTTCTTTCCTGTGAGGGTGGCAGAGCCCTGGAAGAGGCTGCCTGAGAGGGTGGGGGGTCTCCTTCTCTGGAGACATTCCAAACCCACCTGGACACGTTCCTGTCCTGCCTGCTCTAGATTCTGTGCTCTGGCAGGGGGTTGGATTGGATGATCTCTGAAGGTCCCTTCTAACCCTTACAATTTTGTGATTCTGTGATGAGAGCCAGTCTGCCTTGTCTTCCTGGGGAAGACAACTCAGATCCTCCCAGAAGGCACTCAAGGCCTGTAGAAATCAGTCCTAATAAGTGACGTGTTGCCAGGGACTGGGACATCTCTAGGGAATGTCAAGAAGCCAAAGGACACATTATGAATAAGAGACTAGAAGTTAGGGCTCAGAAAATGGGTGCTTTCAGGCACAAATAAATATTCAATTTGATCAAGAGAACTTTTAAAAGATTAAAACATACTGTCATCTCCTCTTTAAACTACATTTCTAGAGAAGAGAAGTGGTTAGATTTTCTTTCTTCCCTCCCTGACATGTCAGAGTTTGAGGAAATTTAAAATTAATGCAACACTCAAAAAATTAAAAAGCAAAAACCAAAAAACCTCCACTGTCTGCAGATCCTATGAACTGGTGGAGGTGATCTGGGCCAGGGCAGCTGGGCTGCTTCATGCCAGGGTACAAAATACGGAACAAACGCAGGAGAACAGATGTGAGTCAGGACTGTCCTCTCTGCCTCAGACATCCCAGCATCTGGAGGGGGATCTCAGACCCTTCTCTCCTGGGTGCGGTAACTAAGCGTGGTCAGGCTGTAAAAGAGGATGTGAAAAGCTGCTCTGCCTGTGCTGGCCTCAGCACCTCCAACTCCCTGCAGAGCAGGCACAAACTCTTTCTGTCCCTGCTCCTGGGAGCATCCAGGGAAAATGCTAAAAGGAACAGCAGCTGTCTGTGGGCCTCTGGGACATGGCCACCCCCACCACTCAAGTGCCACTTGCCCTCAGGGAGTTAAAAATAAGGCCTGTGTTGTATGTTGTATAATATCTTCATCAATGACATAGCCGGTGGGATTGAGTGCACCCTCAGCAAGCTGCAGATGACACCAAGCTGAGCCTGAGAGATGGGATACACCCGGAGAGACCTGGACAAGCTCGAGAAGTGGACCTGTGTAAACCTTATGAGGTTCAGCAAGGCCAAGTGCAGAGTCCTGCGTCTGGGTCAGGGCAATCCCTGGTATCAACACGGGCTGGGGGATGGCGGGATGGAGAGCAGCCCTGAGGAAAAGGACTTGGGGGTACTGCTGGATGAAAAGTTGGACATGAGCCAGCAACGTGGGTCCTGGGCAGCGTGGCCCCAGCAGTGTGGCCAGCGGGGCGAGGGGGGGGATTCTGCCACTGCTCCGCTCTGGGGAGATACCACCCCAGTGCTGCCTCCAGCTCTGGGGCCACCAACAACAGAAGGACATGGACCTGTTGGAGTGGGGCCAGAGGAGGCCAGGGAGGTGGTGGGAGGGCTGGAGCCCCTCTGCTGTGAGGACAGGCTGAGAGAGTTGGGGGGGTTCAGCCTGGAGAAGAGAAGGCCTCCCCTTATTGGGTTCTACAAGGGGCCTACAGGAAAGATGGGGACAAACTTTTTAGTAGCGCCTGTTGTGATAGGACAAGCGGTAATGGCTTTAAACTTAAAGAGGGGAGATTTAGACTAGATATAAATCGTAAATATTTACAGTGAGAGTGGTGAAATGCTAGCCCATGTTTCCCAGAGAGGTTGTAGATCCCTGGAAACATTCAAGGGCAGGATGGACGGGGCTCTGAGCAGCCTGATCTATTTGAAGATGTCGCTGCTCATTGCAGGTGGGTTGGACTAGATGGTCTTTAAAGGTCCCTTTCAACCCAAACTATTCTATAATTCTATAATTCTATGGTCTGCATTGCCATAATTATTTAGTGTATTATATTATGAGAAAGATAGGAGAAGGTGCTTCATCAAACTTATCAAGACTTGTGGTTGACTAAGGAAGCTGTGATTATTCTCCTCAAGCTACAGCTCACTCATGAAACACTCAGGTAAAATCTGCTCCTTGAAATCTCATGGGAACCCCAGTCTCCTCCATCTGAAATTTAATGTATAATGCTGACCCATGCCCTTCATACAGCAGTGGGCAGCCACATGGTGCTAAGTTCTACATGAAACTGAGTATCATCTGTTGACAGCTGAGGCACACACACCCTGCTGCTGGTTCAGGGCAGCTTGCTGCTCCTGAGCCATTCTGCCTCTGCTAGGTATCATAATTAGCTATGCTAAGGTACCGAAAGATATAAATATATATCTGAAAGACTTCTTAGTGAGTGCTATATATCCTTTTATCTGTCCTTGGGTGTTCAAATATGTTGGAAAATCTGGACTAGCAGGCCGTATTGTCTACAAACATTGGTAAAACAAAATGAAACAAAAAAACAAACAAAAAACAAACCAAAAAACTAGCACTGAGCTGAGAATGATGGCACATTGCCCATGGTCCATCTCTACCTTCAGTTTAAAAATGACCTCCCATAGAGCAGCATTCATGCCTTCTTGGTGTTTGGCACTGGGAGAAGTCATTTGCAATGATTTCTGGGAAGGACAGCGAGAAACATTGCTTTACTAACAATCCTTTCAGCAAACCCTTCGGATCCCTAAATCTCCACAGCCATTTTCTGGACTTGAGAAAATATAAGAGAAACAGCCCTGCAGACACCAAGATCAGTGAAGAAGGAGGGAGAGGAGGTCCTCCAGGTGCCGGAACCGACATTCCCCCTTCAGCCTGTGGTATAGACCATGGAGAGGCCCGTGGTGAGGACCATGCAGGTTGTTCCCCTGCAGCCCATGGGGGAACACAGCGGAGCAAATATCTACCTGCAGCTCATGGAGGTCCATCGCAGAGCAGATAGCTATCCACCTGCAGCCCATGGCAGACTCCATGCTGGAGCAGGCGGATGTGCCCTGAAGGACGCCGTGACCCTGTGGAGAGCCTGTGCTGGAGCAGGTTTCTGGCAGGAACTGTGGCCCATGGAGAGAAGCCCACACGTGGGCAGGTTTTCTGGCAGGACCTGTAACCCCACTGAGGACCGATGTGGAGCAGTCTGTTTCTGAAGGACTCTGTGGAAAAGACCCACGCTGGAGCAGGCCACGCTGGAGCAGTTTGTGAACTGCAGCCTGTGGGAAGGACCCACGCTGAGGAAGGTTGAGAAGGACTGCATCCCATGGATTGCGCGCTGGAGCAGCGGACCTCATGCTGGAGCAGGGGAAAAGCGTGAGGAGGGAGGAGTGGCAGAGGCAAAGCGTGGTGAACTGACCACGACGCCCATTCTCCACCCTCCTGCGCCGCTCGGGGAAGGAGGTAGAGACACTGGGAGTGAAGTCGAGCCCAGGAAGAAGGGAAGAGTGGGGGGAAGCTGTTTTTAGATCTGTTCTGATTTCTTATTATCCTACTCTGTTATTAATTGGCAATAAATTAATTCCCCCAGGTTGGGTCTCTTTTGCCTGTGACAGTAGTTGGTGAGTGATCTCCCTGTCTTATCTTGACCCATAAGCTTTTAATTGAATTTTTATCTTCCTGTCCTGCTGAGGAGGGTGAGTGAATGAGTGGCTTGGTGGGCAGCTGGTGACCAGCCAAGGTCAACCACGGGGCCATTCAGCAGGGCTGGGTGCAGCCTGGGACACCTGGCTGGGAAATACTTCCAAGCCATAGCCCAGGTGTGCACAAGGGACACTTACATCCCCACAACCAAATGAGCCATGGATGAGGGCTGCCAAAAAAGGTGGCAGCTGGCTCTGGGAGAGGAGGCTGGTGAGAGGGGCTCCCGTGAGGCACCTGTCTCTGCAATGGAATGGACTGGGAAGAGTCACAGCACAGCCAGAACACTGCAACAGTTCTCACACAGTCTGCTGGTGTGATCCTCCTTCTTTTTATCGCTCCCTACTTATCTGTGATTTCCACTTTTTATCTCTAACACTGGTTTACCCACACCATGAGGTGGTACTCCTGGAGGGACCCCGGGTGATGCTGTGATGTGTTTTGATGGGCTGGGACCTCTAAGCAATTAGAGACTGACTGGAAATCGGAGGCACAACTTCACAGCCACATCCTGTCAAGATTTGATCTAAGCAATTGCACAAAAATTGAGAACCAGTATCTTCCCATACATAATGCATGCTTTGATTTTATGCTTGCTTGGCATCCTTCTAAAGAAGCTGTTGAAATATTCCGTCAACAAATGAAGATTTCAGCAGCAGCCTGAGATAGCACGCTTAAGGAGAAGAAAGCAAAGCATGTGAGACACTAGATTTTCTTGAAGTTAAGTCCTTTTCTCCTCCTCAACATTCATGTGACAGATTTCTGACCTATGAACAGTCCAACCCACTGATGAGGGCTAGAAGGCCAAGGTGACGTCTGGCCTAGTTGTGGACAACGCTGTCCAGGCAGCTGAACGAACAACAGCAGCACCTCCTGAAGGCACAGCTGGAAGCATGCACACAAGAAGACATCACACCATGGAGGCCAATGGTCTTTTCTTTGCAAAAAAGAGCCAAACTACAAGGCAGAAACTTCATATTTATACAGGACTTCAGGAAAAAAAGAAGAGGTTTTGGAAGCCCAAAGAAGAGGAACTACAGTCTCCTAAGAAAGAGGTTTAATTTCCATGTTGAGAAATCTCACTGGAACTCCCAACTTCAGTTGAAGTAATATTTTTTTTTTGCAGTGCCTATAGCCAGTAATAAAATAATTACTTACAGTAGCTTTTCCTTCCCCGTCCACTCCTCCCCGAGTAAAGCAATGCAATTTAAATTAAGTACAGTGAGTCATTTTAAAAAATACTGCATAGAAAGTTGCTTGACCGTTTGTAAGTAACTGAAAGAGATGTTTTTTAACAGCACGTTTGGGGTGCCCTACTCCAGAACACTACCTGTGGATTGCTGTTAGCACAGAAGGCCAAATCTTTCACTGGTGGAAGTGGCCTAGCCCCATTAACCCCACAGCTTACCTTGACCAGCTGCTTCACCTCCCTCCTCCTGCCTTGGGGAAATCCTGTCTTGTTTGCCCCACAGAAGATACTTCAGCCTCAGAGGGAAAAGCTCAAAGTTAAAAATAACCAAATCAAATACTATACAAGAAGTCCATGGTCTGCAGTCGATGCGGGTCTTTGCAGCCACTCGGGGTGTGCAAATGCCTGCATTTTACAAGGGCAGAAACGGTAGCGATGTATAAGAGCCCCTCGAGTCCCACGGCTGAAGTGCCACGGAGTAGTTCAAGGCTGTTAAGCGGAGCTAACATTTTGGGAACTTCAGGGCTTGAAGTGCAGGATGACCCCTGGCAAGAGCATATGGTCATTAGGCCAGATGGCCTATGGTGTGACTATTTGTCATTTAGGAAAGAATAGAGGTCTTCCCTGATGAAAGCACATCATGTTCTAAAGCATCCTGTTTCCAAGCAATAGCAAATCTGTGCAGAAATCTTTGTTCAGTCTCTGTCCTCAGACCATTTGAAAGGATTGCCAGAAGAAACAACCACCATGGAAAAAGTCCTAGTCATTGTGTGATCATGATCCAGAAGCAAACAAGGAGTTTTGTTCTCTTCTTTTGGACGGCCATTGAGAAAATACTGTTATCGTATATATCCTTGCAAGGGTATGACTTGACTTCAGAAACTAGCAATTCCTTGCCAAGGGAAGTGAACTGAGGGCTTTTTGCTTTTGAGAAGCCAAGAGCAAAAGCTGGGGTTTCATTTCATTTTTTTATTTGCCTAATATGTTGTCTTCAGTGTGTGAATGAAAGGCACATCTGTTCCCTATCAGGGTAGGAGAGGATAAACCCTTAGACTGAGTCTTTCCCTGACAAGCATTATCAGGAGATGGAGATGAGGATTTATTACAGAGGTCTTAAAGGAACCAGGTGTCCCAACATTATTGAACATCAGTAAAAAACATGTATCAAAAATTGGTTTGAAAATTTTCCTCTGCTTTCGATGAATGAGACAGCCCCAGAAACCCATTGCAGCACAGAAAATTACAAACACAAAAGTGTGTTAATGCTGGAGACTTAAAACCTTAAAGACTCAAAGGGTTACTTAAATACATTGCTATTTTCTAACCCAGTGGACCTTCTGCTGTACCACCAGAGTGAAATGAAAAAAAAAGAAAAAAAAAAAAAGCCAGAACACTGCTGAGAAGTTAAATATTTGCTCTGTTTAAATTTATCATGAAGCGAACGCATTTTTTTTAAGGCTGGTTTAGTCGTCAGACCAGCCAGGAACAGCAAAGGAGTAGAAACATGAGTTATCCAAGCTGCTGGCAAAGCCCTGCTCCAAACTGTGAGAATGGCAGGTATTGACCTGCAACAAGTTCACAAGAAGTTCTTGAGCTGTAGGCCTCCCATGCAGAACTGGCAAAATGTTCGTAGTGCTGGTGAAAGCCCAGAAAAACATGGGCAAACCCATGACCTGGCAGGGATGAGCAACGCAAACATCATAGGAAAACAGACCATCCCTCTCACCTCCTAAGATAATTTGAGCTACCTTGTGAAATGGAGGCTGTTGCCACAGGAAGGAACTGGAGCCAGAGCCAGCCAAAGGTAAGGACATCTCTGTGGACTCGGGAGGATGTGAATGCTTCAGGGAAAGGAGAGAGTATGGCTCTCATTCAGCCTGCACTGAGGCTCCTCCTCACTCTGCCACTTCACCCATGAGGGGTGCACACACGTACTGTCTCGCAGAAACACCGCACAGGACTTCGCTGTGCTCCCGAAGCCAAAGCAGGGTTGGTCCATGCAAATGCTTGCCATTGCCAAGCAAACCTGTCACCTCTCATAAAAATAAAATCCAGCTCAAACCTGTTTCCCAGAAGATCCTTTCGACAATTACTGATTATTAAATTCATCTCATTACCCCAGTCACAGAATCACAGAATGACAGGGGTTGGAAGGGACCTCTGGAGATCATCTAGTCCAACCCCCCTGCCCAGGCAGGTCCACCCAGAGCAGGTTGCACAGGAATGTGTCCAGGTGGGGTTGGAATGTCTCCAGAGAAGAAGACTCCACTACCTCCCTGGGCAGCCTGTTCCAGGGCTCTGACACCCTCACAGGAAAGAAGTTTTTCCACATGTTCAGGTGGAATTTCCTGTGTTCCAGCTTGTGCCTGTTGTCCCTTGTCCTGTCACCAGGCACCACTGAGAAGAGCCTGACCCCATCCTCTTGACATCCACCCTTTAGCTATTGCTCAGCATTGATGAGGTCCCCTCTCAGTCTTCTCTTCTCCAGGCTGAACAGCCCCAGGTCCCTCAGCCTTTCCTCATCAGAGAGATGCTCCAGTCCCTCATCATCTTTGTTCTTAGTCCCTTGATCATCAATCTTCTCTTTGTCTCTCCATTATTTTTGCTATATCTGATAGCACTTTCAGGTCATTCCACTCACCATCTGCACACGTGTAAAATACTGGCATGTCTCAGACCCGGGAAACTCCTCCACTCTTTCCAGATTTGCTCCTGCAGAAACCAGGTGTATTTGGAACAGCTCTGAGAGTTAAGGGCAGTTGGACTAGATGATCTCCTGAGGTCCTGGGCCAAATTGCTTTCCTTCCAATTGAAATTATTCTAGTATTAGTTAAGAATGAATGCCAATGAGCTGGGTTGTCTCTTCAGCTGTTGTTTTTGGACCTGTGGATACAAATGACTAGGGCCTACCGAACAAAACGTGTTTGTCTGTAATGTGAAGTGGGAAATATTTCCTCATGCTCTGGATAGATGGACAACCTCCTGATCCATTCCAAAGGCAGGCAAGGCGCCTGAATGCGCCTGTTCTCCACCATTGTCAGTAAGTTCCGTTGCCCGGCATTCAGTCTACACCATCACTACAATCTCTCTTTCACTCACTGTTCTCATAGACCTCCTTTCTTGTTTTCTTAAATGTATGATTTTTATTGACTGCTTTCTCTGTATGGCTTTTTCAAGCTGTTATGCAGCTTTAATTTTTAAAAAAATTTAAAAATTATTATTATTTTTCTTCAATGTCTTCATATCCCACCTAAGCAGGAGGGCTTGGGCTAAAGTTCTCACTGGGCAGAGCTGTGGTACCAGTGTGCCAAATGGTATATTGTGCGTTTGCTGGTGTGAGTGCTACTCTTTGATCATAACCAGGCTATAATGATCATAGAATCATAGAATCATAGAATCATAGAACGGTCCGGGCCAGAAGGGACCTCCAAAGGTCATCTAGTCCGACCTCCCCGCAGTCAGCATCTCTCTTCTTATGATCTTTGGATCAAAACCAGGCATTAATCCCCAGGTCCTGAGCCTGCACTAACTTCCATCCCAATTGCTGATACAGCTGAGAAAGGAAGTGCAAAACAGCAGTGCCTTTACTTTTGCTCACTTTTAGTTTCTGTAATTGTACTCTTGGGATATTTTACTTCTGGTCTCACCAACACCTGCCATATTTGTCTCCTGAACTAAAGGAGGCTTTTTTCCATTCATTGCAGACTAGTGCTGCAGGGGGAAATTCACTCTGCCTTGGGACAGAAGTGCTGCTTACCCTGCCTAACCTGGCAGTGCCTTCACCTTCTCCCACCACCTCCTTTGCCCAAAGAGCAGGCAGGGGCTGCACAGCCTCCACTGCTGGTGCTCTCACAGGGAAAGGCAAGCCCAAAGCTCTGTCCTTGGGATGAAAGCAAGAATGCACAAGTGAGCGTATTGGCTGAGAGGGGAACGAGCAGGGAACCGATTCCTGTTTCTTCTCCTGCTGTGAGTCCACCAGTGAGGCTGCAGGGGCCTCTACAACCCCCCATTCCAATTCTCCTTCTGACTCTCTTCCCACTGTTTCCTTCCTACTTGGATGATGAGTTGTGAGGTTTCCAGGCTCTGCCAGATGGGTGGACGGATCCAGGACATAAAGACCAAGACAGAGAATTTGAATGTGTTCAAATTACTACCAAATTGCACAAAGCTAGAGAAATGTCCCAAGATAACCTGTATCTTCTTTTTGTGGGATCTAGGAGTTGTGAGAAATCAGTCAAAGAAGAAATCATCTCTTCTCCATTTTCTCTGCCCCTGCCTGCCCCCCCCCAAACCTGGGTGAAGTGAGTTTGGAGGTTTCCATAGTTACAGAAGGCCTTCCTTACATTAAACAAGAGGGACAACTAATACCTTGGGGACCGTGCAAAAAAAATTTTGCTTGTTAATATTTATATTATCCATTTTTCCCACTCCCAGCTCACAATATTGAAATTCAGTAAGCTGTTTAGCAGAAGAAGGCTGCAAGTGATAATCCCTTGAATTGATAATCCCTGTTCATTTGTGGGTGACAGACTCGGACCCTAGAACTATTTCAAAGATGTCTCTATCAGCAGCACTTCACTTCCAGTCCGGTGCTGCAAGTGTCTAAAAAGAAAATGGTCAGCATTTTCCCAGATTCCTGCTCAGCAGCACATTAAGCAGTGACATGGGAGCCTCTTGCGTGATCCCCCTGCAGCCCGTCACCAACACACAAAACACCATTTCACAGTCCAATGAGAGATGTCTAGCAGCAAAGTTACATTAAACGCTCAGAAGATGAGGCAAGCTCCTCATCTTGCTCTGTTTTCTATTTAACACCGAACTTTGCAGGCTACGTTGTACTAACAAGGCAAAGCGACGCCAATCTATGGCAAACTATTTGTAAGGAAAAGTGGGTTGATCCAGGAGTTTTTGATCTCCCTTATAAATGTCACACATGCCCTGTATTGGTGGAAGTGAACAACAGAATACTTCTTGAATGACTCTGGGATGAGGCTAAAATATTCCAAAATAAGATATATACTCATTAATTTTCATTCTCTGGTTTCAAAGCAGCATATAAGGAAACTGCTGAAAACTATATTCATATTATTATACTCAATTCTGTCTTGAGGTTGGGGAGGGGCCATTTTACATCTAGGGAGAATCCCAGATACCTTTAGGAATGTTGGACATTGTGGTATAATGAGGTGCTCTGTTTTTTCAGTGGATGCCTTATGTCATAGAATCATATTGGAATTGGAGGGGACATTAAAGCTCGTCTAGTTCCACCTCCCACCAGACCAGGTGGCTCCAAGCCCCCTCCAACCTGGCCTTGAACCCCTCCAGGGATGGAGCAGCCACAGCTTCTCTGGGCAACCTGGGCCAGGGTCTCACCACCCACTCCTACCTGATACTTCAGTTTGACTTCTCAATAATCAAATGGGTATTTTAACCCCCTCCATTGCCTTCCTGTTCTGTTTCTCCCTCTGTCATGTTAGACATTAGCTGCCATATTACTTGTTAGGAAAAACAAAATCATACCACCATTTATGAACAACAGAAGTGAAATTATGACTTTGATGCGTGGTGGCTGCTCCCCAGAGAGTGCTGAATCCTTTTTTTGCTGTCTAGGGCAAGGATGCAAGCTCTGCAGATATAGCACCTCCCTGAATCTGCTACAGATTTTCCCATGTGCTGGGCAAAGGGGTCACCTGAGATCTGGCTGCTCAGCCAAAACCCAGCAGTGGGAATGGCCTGGGCCCTGCCTATCAGTCTTCCTTCCTGCTACCTGCAGTGCTCGCCCCCGCAGCCCGTGGCTCTCTATCCCCACGGATTGTCTGCAAGCTGCTGGTCCAGCGGGGGGCTATCCCAGAGCTGCCTCCTGGCAGCAGACCTGCTGCTCTCCCCTTGCTGCAGCACCGCATTGCTGCCCACCACCAGGACCTACCCTGAGCCAACTGAGAGCCCAGACATGTCTCCGGGGTCACCCTGCTTCAGGGTGCACACAAGGAATGCCACAGCTGCCCCAGAAGAGTCACTGCGATGCACATCTGGCCAGATGCTGGCTCAGGGAGGAAGGGGGGCGCAGAGCACTCACTCAGCATGCAGGAGCTCCTTCCTGGCGCTGGACGACAGGATGTAGGCTGCACAAAAAACTGACGGGCACTAAGCAAGACCTGCAAAGATTCCAGTGATGGACCCAGATGGGGACTGTCTGACACCATCTCAGCCTTGGGAAAGCTGCAGAACAGACCTGCTCGCTCATAAGGGCAGAAAACACACGGCTATGTAACATAAGACTTCTTGACTACTGGTTTTCTTGATGGAGATCTTGGTAATCACCTGCAGCAGGCACTGTGAGCTGGAAATGGAAGATGTGTTTCCCTGTCCTGTGCCATGCCTGTGCATGTGGTGGCCAGGCCATTGCAATGGCAGTTGCGATGCTGGGGATTCAAGGAGCTGAGCACAGCAGCGGGGCAGGGCAAGGAATGACAAATAGGTCCCTTGAAGCTCAGGGGACCAACAGGTCCCAGGGGCCTTGGCTCAAAAAAGCTCCCCTGGGCCTGAGGCTGTGGCGCATAGCAGAGAGCAGCTCTGGCTCTGCCATCTAACAGCTCCAGGGAGCAAAGGAGCCTGCAAGAACCACTGTGGGACATGGGTCAACCCATGGAGCTGCAAAACTACCCAAACACCCCTTGACAAAGAGAGAAGCAGCAGCAGTATGAAACCGCATGGCACCTATGGACACAGGAGGAGAAACACTGAAGTCCAAAAGAGGAGGGCAAAATGTGGAGAAATATTGCAAGATTGCTATTTGGAAGAAGTAGGATGAAGACAAGAGGGAGAAGGCTGGCAAGTCCAGCCCTGACAGAGGTGGATGGTTGCTTTGAAGGAGGACCTGATAGGCTGGGATGAAAAGCCTGCCAGGGCCATGCAGTGGCTTCACAGGCTGCTCCCACCCTGGATGGCAGTCAGACCTCCCCTGCCGTGCCGCCAGCTAGGAGGACACCAGATTGAGATGAATGAAAAGCACTGACACGAGAAAAGCAATATTAGTTAAAAGGTCTTATCATACATTTAGTTAATTACTAAGTGAATTACTTTAATGCTACACAAAATATGCAGCTGTGTTTAATGAGCTGCTAAAATGCTCTCTGAGCAAACTTTAATAATATAATTTTTCTCACCGAGGAAAATTGCTGCAGGGGAAAATGCATCTGTTTGCACCTAAAATGTTCTGAGTGACAGCTCGATGGCTATTATCTTTAGGGCACATGGTCGTCAATTTCAGTAATACGAAATGTTAAAATATTTGTGTGTGTCACTAGCGTGTAACCTCCAGGGCAAGCCCAGTCCAGCTGGTGACAGAGGAGGCAATTCCAGGACAGGTTAAATAAAGTCAACACCTGCTTCTTTTTGCTTTCTGTCATAGTGCACATCTCCTTGCCCTCAGACCTGGGAACCACCACACGCTCTCCCTGGGACTCTCTCTAGCAAGACTACATCCCTTCCATGCTGAAAGCCCCAAATCAGACACAGCTATCCAGCCCATAGCTGACCCATAGCAAACAGCAAAACCCATTGATTATATACATGCAAGGAGGTCAACAGCCCGTGACACATAGAATCACAGAATGGTTTGGGTTGGAAGGGACCTTAAAGATCATCCAGTCCCACCCCCCTGCCCTGGGCAGGGACACCTCCCACCAGACCAGGTTGCTCCAAGCCCCCTCCAACCTGGCCTTGAACCCCTCCAGGGATGGGGCAGCCACAGCTTCTCTGGGCAACCTGTTCCAGGCTCTCACCACCCTCACAGTAAAGAATTTCTTCCTAATATCTCCCCTCTTTCAGTTTAAAACCATTCCCCCTCATCCTATGGCTCCCCTCCCTGATCAAGGGTCCCTCCTCACCTTTCCTGTAGGCCCCCTTTAGGTACTGGGATTTACTGTTCAGTATACTGTTCTTTAATACACATCCCAGTATGAGGTTTGCCTTATCCTTGATGGCACAGTTGCCTCCTTTTTGGCTTGTGATTGACTGTGGCTCAGGTCATGTCAGTAGCTCTCCGAGCCAAGGTCAGGCTCACTCATAACTCCAACCTAAGTACAGCCCTTCACTTCCCCGTAATGAGCCGCATCTCCAGTTTGCCAAGAGTAAGCTCCTGGACCTATTGCTTTGTATTTCTGCTCTTGCAGTTTGAGGAAAAAGAATTAGGCACAAATGAAAGTTATGAACCAGAAAAGTCTACATACTTCAGAATAAAAGACAGACTGGTTTCTCTGAAGTCCTACCATAAGCCAGCATCTGTGAGGCTGGATGTTAAACCAGTCTGGTAGGCCCAAAAAATCTTCTTTGCAGTGTTTGTACCAACTTTGTGGATTGAAGGAACTGGTACGTATGCTGATTATCTCATGCTAACTTCAGTGTTGTTTCCTAAACAAGCTACACCTTCTGCATGGTTTCAGGATGTGGGGAAATGAGCAGTGCAGAGGCAGGCTATGAGCCTTAAAGTGCTCACATGACACGCTATTGCTGCTTTCTTCAAAGTAGCAGCAGCTGACTGCAGACACTCTGGTGTCCGGGGTGCCCTGGTCCTTCTAGGACGTGCTCCTCTGCTGTGGCAAGAACAGGTTCACTCTTATTAGATGCACTATTTCTTCCCAGTTCTTCCCATTGGCTTCCCATTTTATCTGCATATACATTCCAGCACTTGAGACGGATCACCAGTGCTGATTTAACAGGGAAAGGTGGACGTCATGCTGTTCCACCACCACCTCACCCCTTTCAGGTTCAGAGTGCCCCAAATGTTGCACTGGCACACCTGTGATGTCCCTACACACATGGTCAGGCCATCCTGCAACCACCTGGGGCATGAGTTGGGTGACTTAAGTTGTGAAGATGGTCTCTAGTCTCCATCTTGTACCTCCCTGTACTCGAGACAGTCTTGATTTACGGGCCCGGCTGCCTAGTGGAGAGGGACAACATATTTTTTCTGAAAACTTGCCCCAGGAGTTTTCTGCTGCCTCAGAGTGACTTTCTGTCTCTGTTTGACACAACCTGAAACATGTAGAGATCTGAGAACACCTTGAGAAGTATTTGTTTATCTTTCCTTAGAAGAAGCCTTGGGAAGATAAGTTTCAGAGTTCTACAGCATCTATAAACAAGGCCAGATATTTTGGCTGTGGCCATGGAGTGGCTACCATGCAGTACAAGTGCAGTCAGAAGCATGATCTGCTGAGCACGTGGTTCAGGCTGGTGGTACTCACTCTGCCTGCGATTTGTTGCCTCATTCAGAATAAAGAACCAATGCTCTGGATACGAGTTGTGAATACGTTACTCTATTTTGGGCTCAGGAAGTGTATTAATCTTTTCTGATTTTCTGAATGGTTCAGGACCAAGTGCAAACATTCTTGCCTGTATCATTTATTGAGAAAAGAAACCATTGACTGCAGCAAGAGCTACATCTTATCTATGCAATTACGCTTATGGCCTGTTATCTGCCACTAATGCCTAGGGGAAAAAGAGCAGAATTATGCTGAAAAAGAAATAAAGCACCTGTGTGCAAGGGAAATCCTGATTTGGCTTGCTCAGCAATAGTGGCCAGGCCTATTAGCTGCATCTCTTGATAAACATTCTTGTTACGAGGTGGTTCTGGTTTAGGTCTCTCTGCTCGGGTTTCTATAGCTCATCTGTGGGTGAACACTCTCCATGCCGACGCTGGCAGTGTTGATTGCTTCACTGGGTGCCTCTTCCTCTGCCCTGCAAGAGCCCTGGCCCCAGAATTACAACCTGCTCAGCACCAGTGCTCTCTTCTCAAAAGCAGAGACTACAGAGTGAGTCCAGCAGCTTCCATCCAGGCCAGAAGTGTCCCACCTTGCCTCTTATATCATCCACTCGCCGCATTAAAATTCCACGGTGAGTTTCCATGAAGAATATAAAAATGTTTTGGAAATATACAGGGGGTCATAAAATCCCACTTCATACTCTGCACTTTTAAGTTCAGCACTTTAAAGGAGGCTCACAAGGTATTTTACTGGCTAATTTACTGGATGGGAAATGGCTTGTGGATGGAGCTAAGAGCTTTCTGGAGATTTTTTCCAAAGCAGGCAAGTCTCCTCTGAGCCTCTTTGATCTTCAGTAACAAGACCTCCCGGGAGACTTATAGCTCTTCCTGGCTACTGCCAGGCTAAAGAGGACAGTATTTTTCTCTCCCTTTTTTCTCTTACTGAAGCATTTTGCCTTCTGGGCACAGCTTCCCTCCATAACAACCCGAATTTACTTGTCTTTAAAAAACAGGGAGAGATGGACTGGAGGAAAAAACCCAACAAACCAGCAAAAGCTGAGGCCAGCCAAACCGTTGTCAGAGCGGAACTAACCTGGAAGGAGATTAAGGACGAGAATGTGTCCCTAATTGGCCACATGGAGGGAAGAAGAGCCGCAGGTGGAGTGGCTGTCCGCCCCACAGCGCAGCGCGAGCCAGCAGCTACCCACACAACACGGGGCTCCCAAGTCCAAAATGGGCACCCCAAGCAGGGGCACAACACAGGCAGTGCCAAACAAGCCGTCAGACGTGCCCCAGCATGTTCAACTTCCATACTTATATCACAGTAGGTTGTGTGTTAGCAGGATCACAAACAAAAGCGGCCTTTTCTGCCAAGCTGATGTTGACTTTACACATAAGACAAATTCTTGACAGTGTTCTCTGCACAAGCAGGGGCAGCATTGAACGTAGGCATGTGGTGCCAGCATGGTTGGGGGCTGACCTGCTGGAGAGCACCTCTGAGGAGAAAGACCTAGGAGTCCTGGTGGACAACAGGATGACCATGAGCCAACAATGTGCCCTTGTGGCCAAGAAGGCCAATGGCATCCTGGGGGGCATCAGGAAGAGTATGACCAGCAGGTCGAGAGAGGTCATCCTGCCCCTCTGCTCTGCCCTGAGGAGGCCCCATCTGGAGCACTGGGTCCAGTTCTGGGCTCCCCAGTTCCAGAAGGACAGGGAACTGCTGGAGAGGGTACAGCAGAGGACCACAAAGATGATGAGGGGCCTGGAGCATCTCTCTTACGAGGAGAGGCTGAGGGACTTGGGTCTTTTTAGTCTGGAGAAGAGAAGGCTGAGGGGGGATCTGATCAATGCTTATAAATACTTAAAGGGAGGGTGTCAAGAGGATGGGGCCGGTCTTTTTTCAGTGGTGCCCAGTGACAGGACAAGAGGAAATGGGCACAAACTTGAATATAAGAGGAGGAGGAACTTCTTTCCTTTGAGGGTGTCAGAGCCCTGGAAGAGGCTGCCCAGGGAGGTGGTGGAGTCTCCTTCTCTGGAGACATTCAAACCACCTGGCTGTGTTCCTGTGCAACCTGCTCTGGGTGGCCCTGCTTTGGCAGGGGGATTGGACTAGATGATGTCCAGAAGTCCCTTCCAACCCCATATCATTCTGGGATTCTGTGTGTCCACAGCCTGCTTCCTGGCTCCTTCTGCCTGCCCAGCAATACAGACTATAGCGGCTATAAGGAAGAGGCCTTCTCTTGGCATAAATAAGCCAGGCAATCCTAAGGGCCTCTTTTCCAGAATCACTCAGTCTAGTGTTTAACCTTGTCAAATCAAACACTGGACATTGTCTCTGCTTTAGAAGTGTTTGGTTTGTACTGATGGAAGGCGTTGCAAAATGCACTGGGATACCGGTTAGGCTCCTGCAACCTACTTCTTTCTTTGGCCTCTGCAACCACTGCAGAGCAAAGCCAAAGCAACCCTGGGAGCTGGGAAAAACTGATTGAAGTGGAACTAGAGGAAAAAGAAGCAGCAACATCAAGGCAAGAAAACTCCCAAGCAAGGAGATAAGGTACCCGGCTGCCTTGGAAAGGAACACCTTCAGGCATTGCACTGTAAACCTTACAAAAGGATAAGATCTTGATAGTAGATGAGGGAATTGTTGTAATGGGATCATCAAAGCTTTGAGTACAACAAACTACCTCTCTATTGACAAACCATTTCATGGAGCGATATAATTCAACTCAATTCAACCATCAGCCGTCTCCCGCGAGAGAAAGCGGAAAGGCTGCCGTGACTCTGCTCTGAATGCAGTACAGCTGCATGGGCAGCTCTACCACCCCTTGGAGTGATGCTGGAGCAGATGGGTGTTCTTCATCTCACTTTTCTGCTTTCTTCCAGTGCAGGCAACAGCCCCTTGCAATAAGCACAGAGGAAGACCAAGAGAAGCATGGACTGCCACTTGCCGCACCAGCCTTGGTCCCTCCAGCCCATACAAGCCCAGGGCTTGGATTTCCATGGCATTCATGAACTGAAAAAAAGCATGTAGCTCCACAAAGCAACAACAAGTTGTTCTCATCCCTCATGCCCAATGCAGAGGTCTCGTTTCCTTTGCTCTGCGCATGGCTCACAGAAGTTTATCTCCAGGCATGCAACACACACCAACAAGTGCTAGACAGAACAGAGAGGAGCTAGTGACCCCCTGTAGGGTCATCACAGGTTTCTGCAGGTCAGCTGGATCCGTGCACTGATTTTACTGTCCCTGACTCACTTGTTTTTACTGAAGAGAAGAGCTGCCTTTTTCAGTGTCAGTAAGTAAAATGCTCCAGCTCTGTAGAGATTTGCAAAGGAAACTTGAGAGTTGTTTGTAAGAGAGAGCATATGTGGAAGCACCGTAGGAAACAGCAGAGCAGGAAGTCAACGGATGGTGGACATGCAGCAAGTCCAGAGGCTGAGAGCAGCTGTGAAACCCAGGATGGACTATGGATAATGCCTGGGAATTGGCAGGAGGTGGCACTGGGAGGAGTGCTGGGTGCACACTGGTGCTGAAGCACCAGTGGTGTGACTTCTCCCTCTCTTGCTGAAGCAGGCTCAGGGCTGGGTTGAGTTGTAAAAGCAATGGTCACACAGCATCATGGGAGGTATCAGAAGACAAGATGAGGCCTCAGGATCTGTTGTTCCTAATCCTCCGTGTGTCCATCCTGGACAGACATGCCTAGGTGCTTCTGAGTGTTGAAGAAAGGGTGAGAAACTGAAATGTGTCTTATTTGAAATGAGATTTTTCTTCCCCTTCTACACAGTCTGAGTTTTGCCACAGCTCCACCAGCTTTGCCTGCTGGCTCCTGGGGAGAAGCCCCTCTTCTGACAACAGGAGTTGATCGAAGTGCCAGCTCTCACATTTGGGATGATTAGTTTGGCATCTTCTCTGGGAGGGTGGTGCAGCCAGGCCACAGGTCTCCACAGAGGTGAGGACTGCCAGCCAGGGAGGCTGCCAGGACTCAGCGAAAGCCATGGTCCACCAAACCTAGTGTTGGCATCAGTGCAGCTGGGATGGAGACTCCACATGGCCATTCTAACCGGAACTTCCAGGAGTCTAAGGTGACTCTACAGCTGCTCGAAACTATCCATCAGATGTTATTTGGAGAATGTAATTTGCATGAATAATATAGGGTAGCTACTGCACTACCTTTATTCCTAAAGACATGCTGGACTTCTGCATTTTGTGCTCTTCTCATCTGTGTATGGGGAGACCTGCAGCTTCCTTGGTTACCAGCTGCATTAACAGCTGAATTTGGTGGTTGTGAGCTCTTTCTATGGAAAGAATAGCACTGGGATTGGCTAGAACTTGCATGACAGTAGCAAGGAGGCAGAACACCAACTGTCTGATGCACCCAGGCCATACCTACATGACGTGCTGCTGGTCAGTATGTTGCAGGAACTGAATGAACTGAGACAGTGATGACAAACGCAGTCAGTGTTCTGCACCCTTGAGTCTCTCCCATTACTACAGAGAAGGACTTAATGCACAAACCAGTTTGCTTTCAGCTAGCCACAGAACGCCTGTGGTTCAGTTTGGCTTGATACGAGTGGCCGTCTCCTTTAATCAACCGAAAGCAGAGTGGAACGAGCATCCTTGCTTCAGTCCTGCTTTCCAAGACACACCTGCGTTATGGAGGGAACAGCTGGAAATGGATGGCGTTGTCAACATCAGCATTTTTCCAAAACTTGAGGGCTAAATATACTCCGCTTTTCGCTCCTAGGCAACTGGGGGCAACTGAAGCATTAAGTATGTTTGCAGTCACCGTTACCCACCTGGGATGTTTCAATTTTTCTTCATTAGTGAGGGCATTTTGGAAATGGGAAGAGCCCAATTTGCTTTCAAACATGCTGTGCAGCAGTACTGACAGAGGTTGGCTGATGATCAGGCTTGGGACCTTCCCCCTCACCTCCTCAGCTTGGCCAGAGCTTCTTGACCCCCCTGGAGTCCCTCAGGGTCCATACTGGGACCAGTACAGTTTAATATTATCATCAATGACATAAACATTGGGATTGAGTGCAACCTTAGTAAGTTGAAGATGACACCAAACTGAGTGGTGTGGATGACATGCTGGAGGGATGGGATGCCATCCAGAACAGGCTCGAGAAGTGGGCCTCTGTGAATCTCATGAGGTTCAGCAAAGCCAAGTGCAGGATCCTGCACCTTGGTTGGCGCAACCCCTGGTATCAACACAGACTGGGCGATGGAGGGATGGAGAGCAGCCCTGAGGAGAAGGACTTGGGGGTACTGCTGGATGAAATGTGGGCTTGCAGTCCAGAGAGCCCCCCACATCCTGGGCTGCATCCCCAGCAGCGTGGCCAGCAGGGAGGGGGGAGGGATTCTGCCCCTCTGCTCCGCTCTGGGGAGACCCCCCTGCAGTGCTGCCTCCAGCTCTGGAGCCACCAGCATCAGAAGGACATGGACCTGTTGGAGCGGGGCCAGAGGAGGCCACAGAGATGGTGGGAGGGCTGGAGCCCCTCTGCTGTGAGGACAGGCTGAGAGAGTTGGGGGGGTTCAGCCTGGAGAAGAGAAGGCTCCAGGGAGACCTTTTTGGGGTCTTTCAGTACCTAAAGGAGGCTTAGAAGAAAGATGGTGACAAGCTTTTTAGTAGCACCTGTTGTGATGGGACAAGGGGTAATGGTTCTAAACTTAAAGAGGCTAGATTTAGACTAGATATAAATTATGAATTTTTTTACAGTGAGAGTGGTGAAACACTAGCCCATGTTTCCCAGAGAGGTTGTAGATCCCTGGAAACATTCAAGGGCAGGATGGACGGGGCTCTGAGCAACCTGATTTGTTTGAAGATGTCGCTGCTTATTGCAGGGGGGGTTGGACTAGATGGTCTTTAACGATCCCTTCCAACCTAATCTGTGCTATGATTCTATTCCCTCGAAACATCTGTTTTCAAATAGGCTGGCTAGTCATCCAGAGGTATCCATCTCTATGCTGACTATAGAGGAGCCAAAGAGAATATTTTAGCACAGCAGTCTAATTCCTAGATGCCTGAAGTGAGATTAGGTAGATCCAGGCTCCCAGGAATGGCCTAAGTGCTGTGTCCTGGCCTGACACGTGAGCTCGTTCTCCGGTTGAAGACTAGTCCCAGTGGCAGGCAAACATATCCATCCCCAGGGAGTGGAAGAATCTGTTTGGAAAGATTCACACAAGATGGCCTGCCTGTTGTAACTTCACAGTCACACACTTTCATGCACACTTATAAACGCCACCACAACTGGGTTTTGTATCCTCCAGAGTCTCTGCTTCCAAAAATCAATGGACTGGAATTTGCATCCTGGTTAGTGCTGAGGTAAGGTCCATGGAGATCATCAGGGCACTTTGTTTTGGGCAGGTTGGAGTTGACCACTTGCTATTATCTCCACATTGATGGAAAATTATAAGCAGGTGGCCCAGGGAGATTGGGGCAAACCAAATGTCAATGTCATGAAGGAGAAAAGATGGGAAAACTTTGCCCATTTGCTCTGGTGTCTCCCTCTGCACGAGTGCTCTGGGTCTGGTAGCCATCAGCACGGCTATTTCCCACCTAGAGGAATGCTGGAATCATTTTGTTCTTCCTAGTCAGACCAACAGCACATTGGGAGGCAGAGCCCAGCAGCAGAAAAATGCCCTGGAAGGGAATTTGTGAAAAGTAGGTTTATTCTCAGCTCCAGGACAAAACGTGTGGCTGAGCCAGCTCCTTCGTCTGTAAAGCAGGCATCTGTGCTCAGAAAGCCAGGTGCTGGAAATGTACAGTACGTGCTCTCTGAAAAAGAGCATTTAAAAATGGACAGCTGTTCTTGGAGACAAGTCCAACATATATGTGTATATATATATGTACCTACCTAGATACATACATATATATTTATGTATAAATATGTACATGTCTTTAATTGTGTATATATGTATGTATACATACAGGCATGTACACATACTCGCAGAAATAAATTGATTCTCTGGAAGATCAGAATCTCAGCTCGTGGTATTCTTCTCCCCCTTCTCCCTCCTTCTCCCCCTTCTCCTTCTCCCCTCCTTCTCCTTCTCCTTCTTCTTTTAATGAAATGGAGTGAAAAGATTGGAAATATGAAATGAATGCTCATTTCTGGCTGAAGACCAGGAGGGAGAGCAGAGGGAATCTCTAACAATGTAAGGATGTAAATATCCCAGCTTTCAGGGGCACAGCTCAGGAGCTTTGAATGCAGAGAATGGCAGATTGCCCTGCCTCGAAAAGCAATTCCCAAGCTGCCCTTCTAGTGGGTTTCCCCCGCGTTGCCTGGACCTGACACGGAGTTGCTGGCTGTATTAAAGCTTGCCAGATTAGGTGGAAGATAAATGGTGACATGTACTTCAGCCCCCACAATCTCTGAAATGAGCTTTCTGCCCAGCTTAAGAGAAGCTTTTGGTAGGTTGTTAAAATGTAGGCTCACAATAGTGGCCGAAGGAAGGTCAGGGTCCCGGACATCTATTGATTTGCTCTTCCTGTGCTCAAAAACATCTACGTATGGGGAGAATCTGCAAAATGCCTTGGTGAGGCACTTTCCTTCCCCTCAACCGCTGAAAAGTTCGCTGCACAACTGCACCCAGTTCTGCCACAACTGTTTCACTGCAGAACCCCACTAGTGCTGATGGGAGTGGAGTGCTTAAAACATGGGCTTAGGTCTTTAAGAAGCCTTCGAGTAATTTACCCATCCTTTAATCAAGACCGAAACCCTTTGAAAGATCTGGAAAAAATGAAAGCAAAAGGCAATACTTCATCCAGTCACTAAAATCAAAGTTGGTAACAGCGTTTGCAGGAAGAGGGCAATGCAGGATGAATATATCCAGCTGTAAACAGCTGTACCCATTGCACACAATAGCATATCTGGCAAAAAACCACCCCAGTAAATAAAACCACAGAGTAGACAGAGCAATGCCTCAGTCCTGGCCTTCACAGATCGGTGTGTTTTTGTTAGAGACATTTCAATGGCACCAGAGAAGTTGGTACAGGGGTTAAAGTACGAAACACGTCATCACAAATTCTCATTCCAGAGACCAAGTTAGGAGAATGGTGTTGGGCTGTGTGCCAGGACCCCATCACACAGTAACACTGACCAAAAGTCCTAGTCAGAGCTAACTGGAAAAGTTCAGACCAGGCAACAACCCCTAAGAACATGCCTTTCTGTCAAAGCAGAAAAACCTTGTAAAGGACTGTGTGGTTCCAACAAAAAAAAAAAAACAAACCACCACCAAAATGTAGTGAGAATGTTTTTCACTTCATTTTGGAGTATTTTATTTCACCTGTTACTATTTCCTGATCTTGTTTTTAATATTCTGACATTGTGGAAAAAATGTTGTTTCAATATTCTTATGGGAAAAAGCCACGGTTGAAATGTGTGTTTCTGAGACTCTCAGTTTTATAGGGAAATGGATTTTTCCCAGTGTACACTGGAACAAGCACTGGAGTGGCTGGGGGATGGCCATCCTTGTGGGTATTCAAACCTCAGCTGACCATGGCCCTGAGCAACCCAAGGTAATCGAACCTGTTCAGAGCAGGGAGTTGGACTTGAGTTTTTTGGAGCCAACCTATTTTATTCTGTATTCTGTGATGTAAGGGACGGGAAGAGGCTTGCTACGGCACAGGCGAATGAACGCCTAAGAAAGATTTATTTTTTTTCTTCCATTTCACTCACTTCTCCACAGAAAATCATGAAGTGTAAAACATTAAATTTTGAAAACCTAAAAATACTCCAAGGCACTGTCTTTGGTGGTGGGGTCATTTGGTCTGCCTTTTAATACAAACTTCTTTTTTTTTCTTTTCAACCTAACATCAAACAGCTCTGGTTTGAGGCGAGACCTGAAGGATTTGTCCTCCCTGGGCCTGGCCTACTCTTGCAGCTGCGTGACGATGCGATCCGGGCGGAAACTTCTCAGCGCTCGGTGGAAGGCGTACAGCAGGGACCCCCGGCAGCAGCAGCTTCCCTGCCTCTGCTTTTCCCACTTGCTTTCTGCACGGATCCAAGCAGGATTATCTGCCTTTGCAGCAGGATCACCGCGTGTTCCCATTCTTTCAGGTTAGAGGCGACTTCCTTTTAAGTGAATGTTTATGGTGTGCCCCACGTGGCACCAGCTGGGAGACATCACTCTGGAGCTCAGTGCTTTTCCCCAATCCAAAGAGCTACTCGTGACTTTGGGTGCCCCTGATGCCATTCATTAACTTCAGATTTAGTAATCTTCAAACAGTTTCTACTTCCTCTTTACTCACCTTTTACTGGAAAAGCAGTTGCAGTCCAGCACTACGAAGATGACCAGGGACTGGAGATTCTCTGCTGAAGAGGAAAGGCTGAGAGACCTGGGGCTGTTCAGCTGGAGAAGAGGAGACTGAGAGGGGACCTCATCAATGCTGAGCAACAGCTAAAGGGCGGGCGTTGAGAGGATGGGGCCAGACTCTTCTTAGTGGTGCCCGGTGACAGGGCAAGCGACAACGGGCACAAACTTGAACATAAGAAGTTCCACCTAAACATGAGGAGGAACTTCTTTCCTGTGAGGGTGGCAGAGCCCTGGAACAGGCTGCCCAGAGAGGTAGTGGAGTCTCCTTCTCTGGAGACATTCAAAACCCACCTGGACACATTCCTGTGCAACCTGCTCTGGGTGGACCTGCCTGGGCAGGGGGGTTGGACTGGATGATCTCCAGAGGTCTCTTCCAACCCCTACTGTCCTGTGATTCTGCAATTCTCAGATTCCATGACTATCAAAGTAGCTAACATGATATACATAAACACACAAGTGTAATATAAATATATTATTATATTATTGCAATTGTGCGTTGGTGCATTCTAGTACGTATAACACAGGCACGCGTGCATACTAGCCAACGCGCTGTGTCCAACATGAATGTGCAAACCATCTGGCTTCCAACCAGAATACTCTGTGATGAGCATCAGCTTCTCAGTCAGCTGGCAACACCGCTGTATGACTGCCTCCACCAAGCAAAATGCAGCTGGGCCCATTCTTCCTGCCCAGGAGTGAGGCTGGCTCCATGGTTGGTGCAAAACCCACCCGATTTCACCAATATGAATACTGGTGTACCAAGCCGAGTTCTCAGCGTTTGTCATCCAGGCAGGAATTCACATTAACAATACATTATAGTTTAATATTATGCAATTAAAAAAATCAAATTTCCTCCATGAGAGAAACATTAGCACTGTAGGAAAAAGCAGCTCATGACATTGCAATCAACAACTGTTGGGGGGGTGAAGAATAAAGTTCACACAGGCAGCATTAAATCTGTTGCCTGCTAAATCCTGAGAACTTGATTTTTGCAGTGGCAGTCATTTTCCTCTAATGTTGTTTCCTGTTATGTATTTTATTGAGCTGGAGTTTATCTCAGGCCAAAATCCCTACGGATCCCATCTCCTGTGGTTATTTCCCCTGAGACAGATTGGAAATGGCTGGATAGCATGCCTGTTTGAACTGTAATTTAAAACTTCCATTTTAATTGCGCCGGTGTAAAAATCCGATGGGCAGGTGTGGATACAAATGCTGAGGAGGCAAATGCCTGATGTCAAATGCTGCAAGGGCACCAGTGCGGTTCTTGGAACACCCACTATCTCATCAGCTGCTGTCCCACCTACATAGAAGTCCTTACTGCACCCCTCACTCGTTAAAGCCGATCAACAGCTTTCTCCTGCAGATCTCTGCGTTAATCTGCTTAGTTTAATTAAACAAACCTCCAGATTCAATTAGCAGTGATAGCTAAGACTTCTGCAGATGTTAAAGCAAATGTCCTGCTGATTTTAATGCATGCCTGTCACCAGGCCCCTTCTGCAAAGATGGTTGTGTCTGTTCCCTTGGTTTGCTCATTTGCCCGACCCTGGTGGGCTTGTACTCAATTAAGATGCAGCAGAGCCATCAGGAGAGGAGGCAGCCCCGGAAACAGCTGCCGTCATGGAGTGTCTCATTGAAAGTCTCCCAATTCCTATGTTCTTGCCCTCCTACCTCTGTTTAGAAGTATCACAGTGACTTTCCACAGGGAGAAGGGCATCTCAGTGAGATTAAGGTAAAAAGCCTAATAATTCTTGACATTTGCTACTCTCAATTTCTCAGCAATGATGGAGCCTTTGTTTTTTCCTTTCCATTCACTTTGACTCTGCTCCAAAACTACTGCTTCAATATCTGCCCAAACACATCACACATAAACCAGCCCCTGTGCACAACCACAGGAGATTCTTCTTTGGAGAGCTTTGGTCCCCAAGAAAAGTGACAAGCCCAGTTCCACATTCAGCCTGTCCAATGGAGGAAGACTGCTAGATTCCTCACTTTTACACCGTGCAAGTAATTTAGGTTTGACGATTTCATAGTCTTTTTGCTTCTGTGATCGCACTGTTCTTGGTTGCGAAACCTGGTTTGCCTTTGCAAAAGCTGCATGAGCTGGACCCTTCTTAAGAGATGATTTTATTCCTAAATCCCGTTAGAGCTTGGGGATGCAGCAGTTGGTCCCAGCCACTCCGACCTCCTCCTTATTTTAGCTTGCTCCTCCGCTTCTTGTTTCCACATGAGTTGCCTCTGTTGGGCACTTCTGATACTTGAGAAAACACAGCAATACCTTTTGGAACCTTCCTTTTTCTAAGGCTGTTGGGTGCAGCTACATTACAGCCGTGGTCGCAGCTCTTTCTTGAACAAGCCCTGCACTGGAAGCACAAAATGATGGCTGTTTATTAACAGTAGTTATAAGCGGTGTTTTACAGAGGATATGTCCCACGCTGCCGTGTGCGGGGACGTGAAGTGAATCTGTTCCCTGCTGTTTACAGACTGTGCAACTGAATCATCGCTGTAGGTTGTTCTAAGGGTCACCATCACAGTTGCTGTTTTAGAAAAAAAAAAAAAGTCTAGAGGAATTAAGTTTAAGGCCCCTGTCTCAGCGTGTTCTCTCTTGGTTTTTTCCTTTAATGTTTTTTCTTTTCTAGCTGAGGAAGTGACAGATGTTATTAAGTTTCCTTTGTGTGAGATTTCAGGGACTAATCACAGTGATTTGAGTCTCTCTTTCACCAGTTGCTAATGCAAACATTGTTTTTGGTTTGGTTAATTAAATGGAATTATTCTAAGATCAGCATTTACCTTAAAAGTGCTAAAACCTTCTTTCTGAATAAATGATAGCTATAAATATTCGAAATGCCCAACATATATTTTCCTCAGGAATAGACAGTGTTTGCCTCTGAGCACTTATGATGAACTTTAGCTTCCAAAATGCCTCAAGAAATGCTTTTTGCTCCACTGCAGGACTCATCCTCCATTTCTTCTCCCATTGCTTCTATCTGGAGCTGTGCAACTATTTGATTTTTCATTTCCCTGGCAGTTAAGAAAAAGAAACAATTTCTATTACTATTTTTGTTTTTAACTGAGGTCACTAAAATGTAAAAATACATTTCACATTGGCCAACGAAATTTAGCTGGAACAGGACTAAAAAATAGAAGTTGACAAGAATACAAATTTGCATGAGTCCAACACAGTGCATTAAAAAAGGCAAGATCAAAATTTTCTGAGGTGCTGCGAGCAATCTGGTGAAATGGCATAGAACCTGTAGGACGTTGTCGTGTCAGCTGAACCCCATTTGGTGCTTTCCCAGGCTTCTGCACCAATTGCACTTTCTTCAGCCCACAGACTGTGGACCGCTGCTCTGGCCACAGACCCCATGCTGTGCTGCGCAGAATGCACGTCCTCACAGTGCCTTGTCCTGAAGAGATTTATTAACTGCGCTGAGCAAAAGCCTGGTAATTAAGGGTCCAATTAGGAAAGAAGACTGGTGCTGGTCTAGCTTTGCCCTCAGCAAAATCCTGCTAGCTGCAACACATTTCGAAAATCCGTTTCAGTGCTAATGCTTATGAGCTTGATATTTCCCTGCTGTGGGGAGTGCTTAGTCCTACTCAAACCTCACACTTGAGTTCTGCTTGCGTTGGCCCTGGGGTGTTGCTTTGCTCCTCAGACATATCTTGGACAATATCTCATAGGATTTTCATGGATTTTGCTACATGCAGACATACACAGGGTGAACAGACACAGGTTCCTATTAAACTCATCTGCAACCAGGCCCCTACGGTACGGTGGGGCTGGCAGGATCTATTCTTTACATCCCAAAAGGGCTTTATAACATGAAGTTAATTGTATCTGATGTTTCAACTCCTCTGTTCTGTAGAGCTCATAATGAGAGTCTGGCAAACAATTTCTTCTGAATAATTTGTTGCATGAATTCAACCTCTTTCCCAGCTGACAAAAGCCTTGAATAGACTGCAATTCCTTCAATATATTCAGTGCTGCCCGAATTAATGGAAATAATTTTTTCCCCAGCTTGCCCTTCTTGGCTGGGAGGTCAGTTACAAAAACAACACTGCAGTATGCAGCTACTTCAGCATCTTTTACCTTTGCTTGTGTTAGGCTTGAGGAACCCACAACAATTTATTGTCATTTAGACAATTATTCTATCATCCGATGACCCCTCCCCACCCAAGAAGGGGAATCGGGGAAAACAAGGAGACCCGAGGGCTGAAATATAAACAGATTTAATAGAGTAAGACTAAATAATTAACATTAATAATACTAAAGAACCGGTATTGATCCCAATACCAATATAAAATATATAAGGATTATACTCAGCCCATTCCCCAGCAGAAGCCGTGCCCTCCCCGCAGGGACAGCCCGTGTGGGACCCTGCGAGCGCTGCGGCTTCGGGAGGAAGGGCTCTGGCACCGGGGCAGGGAGTTCTCAGGGTGGCAGCCATCAAGGGAGAGAAAGAACTTCTCAGTAAACTTTCCAATTTATACTGAATGTGACATTCACAGTATGAAATAATCCTGTTGGCAACTTGGGTCAAGCGCCCGGGTCTCGCTCCTCCTCATCCCTGCACCTGGCAAGGCTCAAAACCACTGAGACCTTGAAACTCACACACCAGAGCTGGCTGTAAAGTACATACTTTCACAAATTCAGACACTAAAGTCTTCTAAAAGTGTAGTTTTCCCAGGCGTTAGAAGATAAATTAGTCTTGGATGGTTTGGTAGAGCCAGTCTTAGTTGGCCACACTTACCTCGGCACAGTTTTAGCATCTGTCAGAAGGTTTTAATGCCCCCTCCCTGCTGGCCTCTATCCTACAAACCAACGTGCAAGTAGTCATGATTGTCAGATAGCTCCGTATAACCCAGCTTGGGACACGAGTGTTCCTGTCCCTGGGGCAGCCAGATGCCTCCCACCAACACCAGGGAGTGCCAGAGCATTTTGGAATTTGGGCAGGGATGTGCACAGAACTTTGGCTCCACCTCCACCTTGGGGAATGCAGTGAGGCTGGCAGCTGCCGCATGGCCATCAAGACGTTACGTGTTCCCAGGAGGCTGGGATGAGTGGTACACACGAAGCAGCAGCTAGGGATGGGAGGTTGCTTGTCACATCTTATCAAGCGAGCTAGAGGTGTGTTCTGGAGCTGTGGAGCTCAGAGCATTCCCCACACCATCAACAGTTTGAAGTGCAGATGGCCCTGCTTTGAACACGCAGGCTGAGAAGGTTCTACACACTGGTTTCAGTCCCAGATAGAGAAATTCTTGTTTGATCGGTTTCACCAAATACGCCAGAAGCTTTCCTACCTCATTGGCCCATCTCTGGGCACCACAATAGTAAAAATTAAAATAAAAAAATTCTGCACAGACCAGCAAACCCTCTGTCCCTGTGGAAAGAGGAGAGAGCCAGCAGTGTGCCTAGGTGGCCAAGAAAGCCAATGGCATCCTGGCTTGTATTAGAAACAGCGTGACCAGCAGAAGTAGGGAGGTGATTGTCCCCCTGTACTCAGCACTGGAGAGGCCACACCTTGAGTATCGTGTCCAGTTTGGGGCACCTCAGCACAAGAGAGATATCGAGGTGCTGGAGCGGGTGCAGAGGAGGGCAACAAAGCTGGTGAAGGGCCTGGAGCATAAATCTTATGAAGAGTGACTGAGGTTGGTGCTGGTCTCTTCTCACAGGTCATTA
>KZ506552.1:130162-152407 GCA_002844005.1 Limosa lapponica baueri
CACAAGAGAGATATGGAGGTGCTGGAGCGGGTGCAGAGGAGGGCAACGAAGCTGGTGAAGGGCCTGGAGCATAAATCTTATGAAGAGTGACTGAAGGAGCTGGGACTGTTTAGTTTGAGGAAGACGAGGCTGAGGGGAGACCTCATCACTCTCTACAACTACTTGAAAGGACACTGTAGAGAGGTTGGTGCTGGTCTCTTCTCACAGGTCATTAGCAATAGAACAAAAGGGAATGGCTTCAAGCTCCAACAGGGTAGGTTTAGACTGGACATTAGCAAACAGTTCTTCACAGAAAGAGTGGTCAGACACTGGAATAGGCTGCCCAGGGAGGTGGTGTGGTCACCATCCCTGAATGTGTTTAAGAGTCATTTAGATGTGGTGTTGGGGGATATGGTGTAGGGGAGGACTTGGGAGAGTAGGGTTGGTGGTTGGACTTGATGATCCCAGGGGTCTTTTCCAACCTGAATAATTCTATGATTCTATGACATGGTGGGCTGTGCCTAGCAGGAGCACTTTACTGTCAGAAAAAAAGCTGGTACAGAAGTCAGCATGCTGAAACCATCCCCTCCCCAAAACCCCAAACACCTATGTGGTTTTCCAAGATATGTGGTGAGGTGGTGGTCCATGGTTGGGTAACAGCCGGAGGTTCACACCCAGGGCAATACTGTCCTGTTTTCCCAGGCAAAGGGGACTGGGATTTCTGTGAGAACTGCTGTTTTCTACCTGCTTTTGAGGCAATACCACGCACAAGGAAGAAGGAGCAATCTCAGTTTCTGGAGAGAAAGGTTCCTGACAGAGTGAGCGCGTTTGAGCAGGGTTGGATGTACAAAGCTGACACAATGCCCCCAAGTTCAGCTACATCCACACTCTCCTAAAATCAGCCTGAAACCACAACCTCAAATCTCATGTCATCCCATCCAGCATCTAAGCACTACTTTGCTCTTATGGTAGAAAGAGACTTGGAACTTCATCTTAAGTTGGCTGCAAGAAAAACACGCCAGAACTGCAAAGTCAGCCCTAGTCGGTGGCAGAAAAAGGGTGCTGGGCATTTTTTAGGCTATGACAGCTAATATCCAAAATATCTTAATAACGAGTCCTGCTGGACAGAACAGGTGGGCATTTTTCCTCTCTCAGTGCACTTGCCTAAGGTCAGCCTTGGGTTATAGGTAAGAATTTGCCCTAGGATTTTTAATTCAGCTCTTCAGTCAGGGTTCTCCATCCCTGGAGGTTTTCAGAATTCGTCTAGACCTAGAGCTGGTGACAACAGGGAAACCCTGTGCTGGAAACCCTCAGGGTCCCTTCCCACCAGCACTGCTGGGAGCCTATAACTAAACAGAAAGACACCTCTCCTTCCCAGTGAAGACACAGCCATACCCTGAAATGGCTGCTTTCAGGCTATTGGTGCAAGAGGACAGCCCATTCCAGAGCATGGAATAGGGTTCCCTCCCTTGTCTCCATCCTGGCTTTGCCCACACGGTTGGTGATTGCTCAGCTCTCTAGACCATCCAGATCTCCCCGTAAGGCCTCTCTGCCCTTGAGGGAGTCCACAGCTCCTCCTAACGTAGCATCATCAGCAAATGTACATTGAACTCCTGCATCCAGATCATCTATAAAAACATCAAAGAGCACTGGCCCTAAAATTGAGCCCTGGGGAACCCCACTGGTGACCGGCCTCCAGCCTGATGTCACCTCATTTACTGTAAGCCTTTGAGCCCGACCCGTCAGCCAGTTGTTCACCCATGGTATTATGGACATCTCTAGCTGTGATAGGGTACTGTGAGAGACAGTATCAAAAGTTTTGCTGAAATCCCACTCCCCCCATCTTTTGGCTTCTCTTGGTCAGCTAGATGGGTGACCTTGTCATAAAAGGAAGTTAAGTTAATTAAACAGGACTTTCCCCTAATGAACCCATGCTGGCTATGACCAATGACTGCATTGTCACTCAAGTGTTTTCAATAACTCCCAGGATAACCTTCTCCATAATTTTACCAGGTGCTTCAGTGAGACTGAGAGGCCTGTAATTGCCAGGGTCTTCCTTCTTGCCCTTCTTGAAAGTTGGGACAACATTTGAAGCTTCCAGTTGACTGTTACATCTCTAGACTCCCAAGACCATTGAAAAATGATGGAGTGGTACCACGATGATATCAGACAGCTCTTTCAGTACCCTGGGATGAATCCCATTGGGCCCCATAGATTTATATGCATCCATCTGGAGCAGAAAGTCTCAAAGTCTCAAAGAAGTTCAGAGTCAGCTGGGAGTTTATCATTGCGCTGGTCATGGTTTTCCAACATAGGGCTCCAGGGCTCCCAGGGCCCATCATCGATGTTAAAGACAGAGCAGAAGGTGGCATTAAACATCTCTGCTTTGTCTACGTCCCTATTTGTGAGGTGACTGACCTCATCAAGTAATGGACCAATGTTATCTCTGATCCTCATTTTGCTGTTAACATATTTCAAAAAGCCCTTTTTGTTGTCCTTCACAGTGCTGGCCAGCTTGAACTCTAGTTGAGCCTTGGCTGCATGAATTTTCTCCCTACGGTGGCAAAGAGCATCTCTGAAGTCCTGCTGTGACACCTGTTCTTGCTTCCAATGTCCCTACACTTCCTTCTCCACTTAAGTTCTAGAAGGCCCCTGCTCATGCAAGCCAGCCTTTTGCCCCTCTTGCTTGACTTCTGATGCTTTGGAATTGCCTGCTCCTGTGCTCTTAAGAGGTGGCCTTTAAAAAGTGATCAGCATTCGTGGATCCCAATATCTTCAAAAGCAGGTTCCTGGGGGCCCTTGCTGACTAGTTCCTTCAGCAGCCTGAAAACATATCCAGGGTTATTTCAGGGTCTTATTTCAGTGGATACCAGTTTCACTACAAGCATGAAAACTTCCTAAGATTGATAATAACACAATGAGACACAGCATTATTTTTCTTCTTACTGGTCTTTTGGTTTTCATTCAGACAAACTGTGGCCTTCAGATATTACTGCAATAAAAACCACAGCAATGCCATGACCTGACAGCTGAGTTTTCCATGTGAATCACAGAACTTTCTCACCTATTTCAAAAGAATAAGAGGACAAGTGTACATGATACTTTCCCTGCTTATATACTTCTGGACAACTCTTTTTAGTGCAGGGAGCTTCCTGAAGTTGTGGTTCACTTTTTTAATAGCCCTAACAGATGTCTCTTCTAAGTGCTGTCTTGTACTCACAGTGTTCCTTGGAAAGGAGTTTGGCGAGTTTACACCCAAGGTATGACAAGTCGCCTCCGTACGTTTATTCTGGACTTGATCCCAGCAGCGTAATTTAGTGATCCCTTATTCTTATATAGTCAGTCACTTTTCAGTTTCTTCAGACCACTGGGGATTTGGTAGAGCTTTACCACATGCCCTCCCAAAGCACTGTTTCTCAAAACTGAGGCACCTCAGCCTATGTGATTTATCATTGCTCATAGGGAAGCTGTTCCAGATCTCTGATTGTTCCTCATCCTTTGTTGAACCGTCTCCCATTCTGCTCCATCCTTTTAGAGATGTGGGACTAGAACTGCACATTGTATGCAGACTGATGGCAGTCAATGAGAAACACAGTGACATCCTCTATTTTGTGCTTTTTTCTTTCCTTGCAGTTACAAATGCATTAAGCTGGCACTTTCACGCTTTGTTTCTAGCATGCCCACCAGGTCTCTCCCTCCCAAGTGATAACAGCCGGTCTCAACCCATCATTTTATATACGAAGATACGATTGTTCCTTCCCTATTGTATCACTTCACATCTGCTTTCATCTGATCCTGCAGTTTTCCTTGCTCTTGTAATAAATTATTTATTTTTGAAAAGAATTTCAAAATCATGTTGTTCCCTTGCATGATTTTAATTAAAACTTTGGAAGTTTTTGGTTGGTTTGGGTTTGTTGTTTGGTTTTTTTTGTTTTGTTTTGTTTTGTTTTTTAACTGGCCACCCATGGAGCAACACTGGCGAACAGATGTGACTTGGGTAAATATTTGGTGAGAGAAGATTGGTAGAAATATTTTCTGACCCTCATCAAAGCTGACAAAGAGGGCCAGAAGAAATTAACTGTTTAGTAGAGCTGATCTTTTGGTGGTAGAGAAAATACTGCTAATGAAAGCAAATGCTTAATAAAGGTAGCTTCTTGTAGAAGAGCCTGCCACTGTGTCTTGCTTGAACAACTACATGGTCAGTGATGTAGCCTGTCATGTTCTGATACCTCCAAAATCACTGCCTAGACGCATTATAATTAACCTTAGTGATCCACCATTATCCAAAGAGCAGTCTTTCAATTTTTTTAAATATTTTTTTCCTTTTTATAAAGGCTTCCTAATTCTGTTTTACCCCATGGCCATGTGATTAAGAGTGAAGGAGAGGAAATTACGCTCAGGTCCTTCTGACAGGAAGAGAGGCCACATTCTCTCAGGGCAAACGGGGCATTAAGGCTCCTCATAGGCCTCTGGAAAATGGAATTTCCACCTGCTGCAGGTGGTTTTAAAAGCAGAGATAGAAAAAGAATCAGGATGGTTTTTCATCTGCTGCCCCCAGCAGTGATAATTCAGTTTGTCAATATGACTTGGGGAGGGGAACAAAAAAACATTAAGCCTTTCCAGCTGACTGAGCATTACAGAACGCATCCATTGAAGGTGTGAGAGTGCCTGAAAGCATGTGATGCTCTTTGCTGTGCAGTATTCATGGATGGCTATTTTATTTCTTCTCTCCGCAGTGAGTTCATTCCACCTAGTGCATGAATTTCTTAGCAACATTCATCTTACAGCTCACCCAACTCCCTACTAGGCACAGATGATAATCTGGTTTCTAGAAAAAAAAAAAAATCCCCAATTATACTTTAAAACTAAGAAGGGTGAGTCATCTCTTTAATGTAAGCCATGGTACTATCTGAAACAATAATTTCTTTAGCTCGGAGAGAAACCAGGGCTGCCCATTCCCTCTTTCTTCTCCTCTGTGTTTCAAACTGCCTAAAGAAACACTACCCATGGCTCCCACACTTCTCTGCTCCGCTCACTTCAGACCTGACCGTGCTGCAAACATTTCTCATCTCACTTTTTAATGCTCCCTTTTTCCTCACAAAAGTTCATATTAACCCAGTTTCTTTGAAAAAGAAAAATTATCTTTTTTGCAAATATATGAGGTGCTAATTAGCAGCCATGGCTGGGTGTTTGCAGCAGACATGATTCTCCTGTCTGCAAAGCCTTATCATTGTAGAGAATAGAATAGAATAGAATAGAATAGAATAGAATAGAATAGAATAGAAATTTCAGTTGGAAGGGACCTACAACGATCATGTAGTCCAGCTGCCTGACCAATTCAAGGCTGACCAAAGTTATTAAGGGCCTTGTCCAAATGCATCTTAAGCATGGACAGGTTTGGGGCATTGACCACCTCTTTGGAAGCCTGTTCCAGTATTTGACCACCCTCTCTGTACATGCCCCGGCACAGCTTTGAACCATTCCCACGTGTCCTGTCCCTGGTTCCCTGGGAAAGGAGCTCAGCACCTCCCTCTCCATGTTGCCTCTCCAAGAAGCTGTAGGAGCAATGATGTCTCCCCTCAGCCTCTTTTTCTCCAAACAAGACAAGCTCAGAGTCCTCAGCTGCTCCTCACAGGACATGCCTTAAAGTGCAGATGAGAATGCAACGCTGTGTTAGGAAACTGGAAGTTTGCCCTGCTGGGTTCCTCATCTGCTCTCTTTATACACAAAAATGAGTTCCAATGAGCCCTCCCATTTCACTGCTGTCCCACAACCTTTTGTTGGTGCAGCTTCATTAATGTGCAGGACAGGTACTGGGATTGTTCTGCCTAAGGAGAGGGAAACCTGCACTTAAGATCACATCCTGGATTAACTCTGTGAGTGTAATAACACCAGGAAACACTACAAGCCAGCAGTGTGCCCTTTTGGTGATAAAGGCCAACTACATACTGGGCTACATTAGCCAAAAAGTCAAAGAACCTGATTGTTCCTCACTATTTGATACTGCTGAGGCTGCATCCGGAGTATTGTGCACAATTTTGGGTTCTCCAGGATAAAAGATATCTAGCAGGGTACCACTAAGGTGATCAAGGGGCTGGAGCACATCATGGGTTTCTTTTGTCTAGGGAAGAGAAGTCTTATTGCTGTCATCAGTTGTCTTCAGAAGGCTGTCTCAGGGATGCACAGTGGAAGGACAGGGACAAGGGAAGTTACAATTGGAAATGAGAAAAAACTCTTCCCCATAAAAGCAGTGCAGTCCTGAAATGCCCTTTCAAGAAGAGAAGGCCTGTAGAGAAGTCCTTGTGTCCATGTGTTTTAAACCAAGAAGTTTAGCTCAAAAGCGAGGCTCTTTCCCATGGCAGAGCTTTCCTGTGCAATTACTGTCTGTCGTAAAGAAGGCTGCAAACGCCATTTCATTGTCATAAAGACCCATCAGTGTCTTTCCTCTTGGTGGAAAGATTGGCAGGGCCCTCTCCCCAGCACGGGTGCTGGAAGCAGCTCAGGCATAGGTATAGGGACGCAGCAGTCCTTCCAGCAGGAGCAGTGGAGGAGAAGGAGGAAAACATTGGCTTTCTATTTATGAATTCCTTGCCTGGGTCCTTCAGCCCCCAGGATACAATGAATTCTGTCCAAAAAACCCTGAACATACTTTTTTTTTTTTTCATGACAGCTACCACCCTTCTGAACATGTTATACTTGGGCAACATCCTACTACAAAATTATCTAGAATGACCCCCGTCCCCTTGAGGCAAGGCTCATCTCTCTGCTGTGTCTAGATCACATCAAGCACCCCCTGATTATACATCTTCAAAAAAATTGTAATAATACTCAAGGAATGTATATTCAGGGGTAGAATTAAATGTGTTGGGATGCAGGGGCTTTTCTCCAGGCTTTCTAAATCAGCGGGGATTGCTGAAAGCCCATTAGCTACGTTCGGGTACCTGCCTGATCCAGGAAAAGGTAAAGAAGTCCAGTTTATTGGGGCTTGCAATCCAAAGTTCATCTCTGCCTCCTTGCTCGTGGCTGGGCAGAAGGGGAACAGCTTTCCCTGTGCAAGACTTAACATTAAGATTGAAGAACTGTTGCTGTGTGCAGAGCTATTTTCTGTAGCAGAGCTTTGCTATGACTGATGCTATGTATTAAAACCGATAAGTATACACAGCAGAACAGATGTGGAAGTTCAGAGCAAAACTCTGACGTGAAAAATATAATAAAAAAAACCTCATAATTTTTAAATGCTGCTCTTTGATTCCTCCCCCCTCCCGCAAGTGTTAGTTCTACGCTTTTTGATTGAGATCCCAAACACTGCCTAGGAGGAGCGCAAGCAAACAATCTTTGAGTTAAATCCCTTCTGCCAGGCAGCACAGCCAAAAGCAGCGAGCACGGTCATGCCCTTCGCTGCGGCGCCAGGGGGGCTCTGGGTGGAGAGCAGGGGCAGGAGGGACGGAGGGGTGCAGAAGGTATGGCATGCCTCATGCTGCTGGGTTATGGAGGGGAAGCGGCATTTTCTTCCCTTCCTCCTGCCTGAGGGAGGCCCAGGACGGCTCCGTTTCCCGAGGCTGACAATATTAAATGCAACTATTTCCCTTGGGGCTCGACAAATTAATTTCTGCAAAAAAATGAAGTGAAAGAAAAATATTTCCCTATGCAACACCAAAGCAAAGCTGGAGCCCTCCCTGCAGTGAGCTGGTGGGGATGGTCCTGCCAGACCCCTCACTGCGACATCCCCGGGATCACGAATCCCATTCTGCGAGCAAAGCCAAGGATGCTGAATGGGATACAGGGGGCAGAGCAAGCTCCATCTCCACCTTCGAACAGAGGAGTTTCCTCCAGAAAAGTTCATTAACACTTGAGAAACCTCTGCTCTCATCAAAAGTTTTTATTAATACCACCGAATTATTTTATTACGATTTCAAAAGCCGCGGCAAGCACTTGGAGGCTTTGTACTTGGCTGCATCAGCTGGGAGAGACATCTATACTTGGCAACCAAATCATGTGCTTTTTTTTGTTATTAAGGTAGGTTTTTCAACTCTACTTTATAATATTTTCCTCCTCAAGCTTCCGGAAGCCACTTGGCCACTGCTCAGCGGGAGGGGGCTGTGACAATATCCCCAGACACGGCCGGCAGGCACAAATTGGTGTGGGAGCGGGTTCAGGACAAGGCACAAAGACCAGGCTAAAAGGATTACAACCTGACTACGTGACAAGTATAACTCACTGCTGCTTAGTGGTGTTATCAACACCGATAACAATTTCAGATGACCAGGAGACTACCTGGAATTACATATAATTAGATACATGTAGGTGTAATAAATGTATAATAGAGTACATAATAAAAGCAATGGGCCATTTAGTTAACTTACACAGCAAGTATATCCCACTCAAAGAAGTGCATTTTAAGTGCATTTAAGAAGTGCTGGACAGACAGTTTCCACCATGCAGGAAATGCTAATGCTTCAATACTTAATTTAATTATGAAGTGGAAAGAAAAGGCAACATTTCGACATTGCTTCTGGAAGATGAATTCCCCCTCCCACCCAAATTCTTTCAACTGCCTCGAAGGCCTGGATGTGCAAAAGTCACTTCGTGGTTTTATCGCCTAAACAAAGTAATGGAGTGTGGGTTATGGAATACATTAGTCTCAATGAAGAATATAATATATTGCTGCAGTCATATCAAACCCATATTAATCAAAAGATCGCATACAACTTTATTTATACGAAAGGAGAAAGGCAGAGGAATTGGGGAGGAGGAACTGCTCCTTGCTTAAAATCTCCTTTGCATAGAAATGTTCTGTTTTCTCTGGTTACAGTCTTACCCTGTGCGTTTTTGATCCACAAGCATTTTCAGAAGAGGAAAAAACCCCCAAACGTTTGTCTTAATTCCCAGGTCCCTCTGCTGGTGTGCTAGTGAGGGACACCGGAGCGGGAAGGGTGAAGGGGATGCTGTAGTCAAGAGGGACGTTTCCACCTTTGGCTGTGCCAGGGAGCGGTGGTGGAGCACCGGCCGTGCTGGGCAGCCTGGCCCTGGGCAGCGTGTGTGACGGGCTCCGAGCCCTACTTCATTGAAGGCTGCTGGAAAGCTGGAGAAAATCCAGAAAAGGACAACAAGACTTGGCCAGTGGCTGGAGATGATACTTAACGAGGAAAGAGAGCTTGTTCTGCTCCAATTATTGAGGAGTGTGAGGTGACTGGATTTAGTGCATGCAGCATCCAGGGGATACAAATGTTGAAAAGGGATTTTTTTTTTAACTGACTGGGGGAAGAAAAGGCTAACGTTTCTTGAGATTGGGCCTCGGGGTTTGCTTTACCCAATAACAGATTATTGAGACCAGTGCAAAGAGAATGCATTTGGCCGGCCGAGTGCTATGGGGAAAACAGGTCCCACCGTGTGGTGCCCCATGCCCCAGCCTTTGGAGGAGAAGCAGAACCAAAGAGCTGGGATGTGAGGGAGACACCCTTCAAGGGCCAAGCTGGGGGTGGGAAGAAGACGGGTGAAAGGAACCAATGGCACTGTGCCTCACCATGGCAGCATCTGCCCCTCTGCCTCCAAACACAGGACACCCAGAGGCAGTGGTGAGCAATGCCAAGACCAAGAGATGGATGCCACGACTCTGCGCAGAAGCACAGCCATTTTGGAGGCCTCCAAGAGGTGGCTGCAGTGTGAGCCCCAGAAAAGCAGAGCATTGACCTCTGGGGCTGCCATCTCATGCTCCTAGATCTAAATTCACTTAAAAGAATCCCTTCTTAAGCCGTAGCCGGTGGGCCTGCTCTGGCTAGGGTGCTGGAGGTCCCAGGCTGGGAGTCAGCCTCTTACCATAGATACATGCAAACATCTCATCACCTGAAACAGCAGCACCGTAAACCATCATGAACAGGCTATCATTTTTCTTTTCCCACTCTTTTAACTTAGTACAGAGCTCTGTATCAGTTTGCTTGTGTTGACAAATCCTGAGCTGCCATGGGGTACTTGGAGTGGGAACAGGGGGTGAGAAAACTCCCACCTGTGTTCCCATGAGAATGCATCCCAGTTCACATCTATCTGTGCTGGCACTGCTCAATGAGGGTGCCAGACCTGCTCTACTGAGTTAGAGATTTGAGGGGCAACCCCTTGGTACTGAACGCGGCAAGAAAACCTGGCTTCGGCCAAAGAGGAGCAGGACCTGCCTGTGAATGACTTCAAAGTGGCTCCTTGATTTTTTAATGTCTTTTCTAAATCTCTGAGCACCACTCCATCTCCCCATCCCACCTCAGCCTTCTAAACCTAAGCAGGTTTAAATGACAGCCTCAGGCCACTGCTTGTGTTTTAAACCCATTATGTAATGCTTAGATACCATGGCGACAAGTGCATCTTAGATTTGGATAAATACACCAGAATCACGTTCTTCTGCTATGCAAGGTGTCCTTGAAAAGCTTATGTTCTTTAGCCTTTCTCTCTGAATAAGACTGCGACCTCTTCCCTTTTTGCACCAGAGCAGTGTTTTGCAGCCTATAAGCACAAGGCAGCTCTACAAGATTGCAAAAAAGAGCAAGTCCGCTTCCAGGAAGCGTAAAGGTACTTGCACTGGAAAACGTCAAAAGATCCACAAATTGAGAAAACTAGATGTCAGCTTAGTTTGCAGCTATGAATATGCAAGGAGGGAGAATCTCTTGGAGTCTTTACAATGGTGTTCAATATCTTAAGTTAAATGCCCATCAATTAACAGGAGGAAGAGAGGTCTAAGAACATTTCCCTGAAGCGACTATAAATATAATTGGCCGCAATTATGAAGCTCTTTCTACTGCGATAGTGGCTTAAAATGGCTTTAGTCTACCTGAGAATCAGGCTAATGGATTTTGGTTTTAGCTCACATATCAGTTTTCAAAGAGCTGGTAGATTATCATATTTATTTGGGTTATCCAGAGGTGGATGAGGGCCCCACTGTGCTTCGTGCTGCGTGAGGACAGAAGCACCCCAGGGCAAAAGACCACTCCAGACGCAAAGAGCCCAGCGTCTCAATGCACTGTTTGTCCTCCTGTGAAACTGATTCCTCTTCCCTTGAAACGTGGCTGGAGTGGGCAAGGAAGGTAGCAAGGCATTACTGTTTTTATTAAGAATGCAGGGAGAATATCCATAGCCAATGGACACACTGTTGTGTAACGATGATCCAGATGACATCTTGTGGCTAAGCTTTTGTCAATGCACTGCTTTGATTTAATAGGGCACAATCTGTTTATCTTGAGCATTTGGCTTCTGGGTATACGAGCCTGGGAAATATCTGAATGTTAACCTCCACATTTCTGTCTGCTTTCTAAACTTGTCTGAATGCTCAAATACATGCTTGAAGATGCCTGTTCTTATTCCAGATGGCATCTCATTGGAAACAGTCATGCCCAATGTGTGCAGATAGGCTGTGATGTGCGGAAATGTTTACTAGGAAACCATAGGTCATTTGGCTCCTCCGGCTGCTGCCCAGGGTCCAGCGTTGCTCCTCCTAACCAAAGGGAGACTCTCAGCTCCCTGTGGACAGCCACAGACACGTTCAGAGCTGCACATTGCTGGTGGCGGCCATCAGGCACATCTGGATCGCTCTGTATCACCGGGGACTATGTGTAGTAGTGATGGGAAGGTATTTGCTCCATGGGCAGCACATCCAAAATCTATCTCAGTAGACTTTCTGCTACCAGGGTGCTTTTGATACGTGATAGGAGCAAGTCATATTGAGGCAGGTGAGCACACAAAAGCCCAACTTGTGCTGGAGGCGCAAGGTCTCTGCCCCAAACGTGTGACCATGAGGCTAACAGACCAGAGCTTCCTGGCTTGACATAGACTGTAAAGTTACACATTACTAAAGTTCAGGGCTGCTCCTGGCTGACCGGAAGATGTAGAAAACAACTTTAATTGACTTTCCATAGAGTATGCATTCGACGTGGCTCCAGGAGCGTTTGAACAATATCTGCTCTGAAAGCCCCTGAGCTCTGGGCACAGCTTAACCCACGCATGGATGAGCAGCCACCTCTGCATTGTAATTACTCCTGTGCCAAGAGGAATATATCAGGCCGTTTAAGAAGGCAGCTAGGGATTCCCCTGCATTTCAGCTTGCTTTGAAATTAAGTTTCAGGTAACTCAGGTTTATACATTTTTTCCATTCTTAGGGGCAATTACAGGAAAAGTGTAACAAGAGTGATTTGCCCCAGGGATCTGAACTCTACTATTTTTATAATACCAGATATTTCCATGTCTTATCCAGGGTCAGATTTGTTCAGGTCATTATGGCCTGACCTTGGCACATTCCAAGATTTTTTCCCCTATTATTATTATTTCCTTCTCTGCTCTTTAAAGAAATTCTCCATCCACTTTAACAAACCACTCAGTTAGAAAAGTTGGACATATTTTAAGAGCTATGTGGCCAGGAGGGTTTTTCCAAAGTGCTCAGGTATCTGCTAGAAGTGTTCCAGCAATATAGCTGTCAACATGGAAAAATGCTAACAGCAAAATGCTAAGATGAAAATTTAAGATATATAGAGGGGAAGATATTAATTTTCTGATTCACTGACAGAGGTCCTTGCTCAGTCTCTCTCTCGTGGAAATGTTATTGAGTGAGAAACGTTACCAGCTGAGACAACACCGTGCGGGATTTGCTCCGTTTCCTTCTTTGCTGTGGAAAATAGTGGGAAAATAACTTAATGGGCCCTGACTGCCACAGCAGGATCTGACCACCTCCTGCATGAGGTTCCACTGTAGAGACCACCAGCCTGGGACTGCGCAGAAATGTGGGATGGGGGGCAGGGGGCTCCGCCAGGCCCCCAGCCTCAGCTCATCCAGAAAAAAGCTCAGGTTCCCAGGCAGTGGGGAGCTGCATGCCTTTGCTCTCAGGGGATAAATCTGCTGCAATCTCTAGGTTTGCCCAGTACCCAGCGAGTGCAGCAGCAGACTGCCCTCCCAGCTCATCTCGTCTTGGGTCTTGTTTGCTCCCCTCCCTGCCCCGGCTCCCCGAAACATTTTCAGTCTCTGCAGGCTCACCATCTGTTGGAGCTATTCTTCTGTGCATGGGGATGAAGATGATGATTTTTCAGTTCTCCCCGTGGACTGTCTCCAGGAAGGGCAAGGAGCTGAAACTGTAATTGAACCCAATTTCATCTCTGCGTTGGAAACTCAGGCAGCCTTTATTGCTGTCCATTCTTCTTTATGATTTAAGCCTGGATCTTGTAATGGTAAATGCAGGTCACAGTTCCTTTCCTTTTGGCCTAGAAAGTATTCTACCAGTAACAAGCTAATGTTATCACCTGATCTCGAGATCATTAATATTATTACTGGTTATATATCTACATATAATTATCATAATAATTCTTAATTTATGCTCTTGCAGCATTGAAGGTCAAGCAAAACTTAACAGCATAAACCAAACAGTTGCTTTTCTGTGCCCCCAGCTATGCAATTGAACTCTGATTTACTGTCAACATCCAGCCTGAAATTTACTCCTGGTGAGTGCTTGGCTGTGCACCTAGGAGTTAGATGGAAGCCTACTCAGCGCAGCTTTGCTGAGCTGCAAATACTGAATCTGTAACGCAGACTGGGTGAGCTGTTTTGAAATCAGGGTGTCAATGCAGGAGAGACTTGCCAGCCCATCAGAGCTAGAAGAATCTGGTATGGTGCAGGCAAGGAGTCGGCAAGGATTGTAACTCATCCCTTGCTCTAAGCCACTGGCTTTGTTCTTGCTTTCCTTGGGGCTGATCAAGCCCATGCAAATTTGTCTTGTGAATCACACCTAAATTTTTTTATTAATTTCCAAATTGCATATATGACAGTGGAAAACTCATGTGCAGCGGTATGATCCAAGAAGCCCCCTGGGTTTGCCAAACAAAAATCAATTTTCTACCTAGAGAAAATGCATAAGGAAGGGTGATGGTCTCAGACCTGCGCACACTGAGGGTGCGGGAGTCATCCGGGACTCAGCACGCAGGCACAGGGCCTTGGGTGGCAGAAGGAAGCAGGATGGTGAGCAGTGAAAAGGTATTACACCCTCAGGTCCCTGCTCAGACCTCCAAGGTACATGGAATGTGTCCCACAGCTCTCTCACCCTGTGAAGACTCATGTGCAACCGCAGGGTCACAAAAGATCTGGGGCTCAAAGGTTTGTTTGCGTCATGTTCTCCGAGTGCAGGATCTTGCTTTCTCCTTACTGCCCTCATTTTCTGGTGCCCTGTATGAGATTTACGGCCCCCAAACAGATGAGATTCAGCTCTGTGCCATCCCTCCTCTTAACTCAGAACAGCTGTTGGGGCTTGCAGCAACACGAGCCACATCACAGCTGTCTGTAACCTCTGCAGCCCACGTACGGTTTTGGTGGCACATGGACACATGGCCAGCCCAGCCTTGCCCTTCCAGGTCCCAGCAGTCACACACAGTGACTCTACTAATCCTCCAAGTGCTGTGATCAGTTTTGGGGCCCTCATGACAAGAAAGACATTGAGCTGGGGACTGCAAACTCTCAGGTGTAGGTACCATAGAGCTGCAGCAGGACACCCTTCTCCATCCTTCAAGGTGGTAACAGTGAATGGAAGCACTGACTTCAGGATGCTAAAACACCACAATTAAAGTGAAGCAATTACAGCAATGATTCTGATTTCAAACCATCTTCAAACTTAATTCTCATTGATTTTAGTTTTACCAATCAATCACAGAGAGGCAGTGGGGTCGAAGCATTGGTGGTGAGAGGAAATCAGTGTCCATCAAATGGATAGAGCCACAATAAATTACCAATTAATGTCAGCAAGCTAAAAATGTCAGTGATTAACCAGAAAGAGTGCAAATGGGAGCTGTGAAACAAGAGTCGCAATAGCAGGGCAGCCAGTTATTAACGGGATGTGGCAGCAATCAGAATGGCCTTATTGTATTAAAGCACTCCCTCTCGTGTGGATTGTGTTAGCTGACTTGTCAATGGCATATTAAAAACAAAACAAAACTAAACCAGAGAAACCACAAAACAAACAAACAAGCTTCATTTTAGAGCCTGAGGATTGTAACAGACAAGGTACAAACACAATTGCTTCAGATGTGACCCTAGTTCCAGCTGCTGTTGTGACATATCAGCCTGCCCGTGTTAGCCCATGGATGGAATCGACAAACTTGGTTGTCCTTAAAAAGGCTCAGGTTTCAGCATCCCAATGAGTTTATTTTCCAAGGAAACTGTGTTTAACCTCTTTTCTGGCTTGTTCTGGTAGGATGGGACCTTGTTCACTTTAACAGAAACTACCATGAGTGCTGTTTCTCTGTGAAGGCGCATCAAAGAAGGTGGGAAAAATAGTGCCCACCAGCTGTACGGGAGAGCTTTCCCGGGTGGGAGGTGCCAGTCCCTTCTCACTGCTGTTCCCATCTCACCAGAGCCACAGGGCTCACATTCCCCACGTGTTGCCATCCAGCAGCCCCTTCATTGCAAATCCATGGAGCCCATGGAATAAAGCAACAGCAAGGGATGGCTGCAGGAACCCTTCTTCACCTGCAATCAGGAACATCCCCATTAAGCTCTTCTAGCCAGACCCGGAGAGGTGGGGAATCCAACATGGCCAATGTTCAGCTTTTTAACACAAGGTATTTTACTTTCTCTAATGTTTTAAGATTTTTCCAGACAAATAAGTACACTCTGATGGGAACAGCCAACCACGACTGCTAATTAGCGCTGTGAGGAAGAACAGTTTTCTCCTATGGGGGATTTGGGATAATGTAATCTATCACAAGAAAAAAGGGTACATTAAATAATCGAGGTGAGAAATGACTGTAGAGTTATTTATTAGCTGTAGGTGTTACGCAAGCAGAGCAAGAGTTGCACCAAGTCCAGATCCGACTGCTAGAAAACTGTTTAAGCAACTAAAAACAGCAATGCAGTCTGCTTTTTTTTTTTTAATAGCAGATAATGGACCGAGTGCCTTACAATCATAGAGAACACTCAAGAGCTGTTGCATTCAAGCGATGCAGAGAAGGCCTTTGCTGTGGAAAGGAGGCAGACACGTTTTTAATCTCATCTGCCACGGGATTACCGAGTTCTGCTTCTCCCATCAGTCTTACTCAGGCGGAGTGACTGAGCGAGCCCGACTCCCACCGGCAGCTGTGCCGGTTCGCTGCCAGCCCCCACAGAGACAGCTCGCTCAGCCACGCTTTCAAGGAAGGAGAAATCACAGTGCTCAACTGGAAAAGGGGCTCTGGAGAGGAGCGAGGGAAGGAAGCACCAGGTGGAGGAGCAGAGCAGGGCATGAATCCTTGGGAAAGGCTGGCAAGGGGGGAGAGAGACAAATAACAGGGAGGGATGGGGCTTGCTGGGCTCCTCATGGCTTTCACCCTGCCACAGCAGCTGGTGATGGTAAGCAGCCCATAGGAACGCAGGAAAATCAGGGTCACATAGCCCTTTGGATGTGCTTTGGGATGTATTATGGCTTTGGGAGGAACAGAGGAGCTCAAAGCTGTGTGCTGCAGGAGACAAGCAGGGCAAGGTCAGCACCCAAGGCCCAAAGGCACATGCTATTCCTGCGGGCAGATGGGGCACTGCAACAAGAGGACATACAAATCTAGTCACCTCACGATGTTCCTAGCTCCTTAGCAAATGGAAAATTTCCCTGAACACTGACCATTCAGAGAGCAGGAACGCTGCTTCATCCAGCTTGTACATAAGAAGGAGCGTTGCTGCCTCTCCTCTGTTCCTTCCCTTCCAGGGCTTCCTCTGGAGCTCAGCTGCATGTTGACTCAAGCAGTGGTTGTTGGGTGGGCTCTCCTTTGAGTGGGCTCTCCTTTGGCTCCCTGGGGACTGGCCAGCGCGGGTGAAAACTCTGTCATGGGAAGAAGCAAGAAACAAGGAGCTCAAACCATATCCCAGACCCCAGTCCCCTGTAGATGGGTAATGGCTTTGCAGAAGTGCTTTCGGATGAAAGTGGCCCTGCACAAAGAAACAGTTTGACTTGGAATTAATATAGGAACTAAGAGTGAAAAACCCTGCACCTTTATTGTTGGATTTTTGTGTTTAATGCCTGAAATTTAACTGCACAGAAGCAGGTTTTGGCTGCCTGCAGGCTTTTTAGATGTAGCATGGAAACAGGCTTTATTTCTCATTAGGTCACGATGCACACCACGTGGTGTTAACAAGAACAGCTTCCCCTGCTCCTCAGCCCAGCTGTGCATTAGTATCTTTTCCCTAACCAGGGCAAGATGTCAAACTCCTGTACCTCTCTCAACAGTTGCCAGGACTAGCATTTCCAATAATATCCAGCCTTGGATTTTTGATGGCAGATTTCAGGGGGATTTAATATTACAGCTTGGTTGTCAGATAAAGCTAAACCCTTAAACAAAATATTCCTGCTGTCTTAAACCTTTCTGAAATGCTCTCAGAAATGTGCACTATGTATTTTTCTCAGTCTTTTTCATTACATGAAGAAGTTACTCTGCCTTCCTGCAACAGCAGGTAATAGAGATCTACTGTGTTTGGTGGCTATTGATAGTCATAACATGTTATCATATGGAGCAACAATGAGCAGTCACAGTACGTAACAAATGGAAAAACAGTGTAAATGGTGACACATTAAATGAGAAAACAAGGCTCCATAACTCCTAGCTATAGTCTGGTTCCAGTAGCAGAGAGCAGGCTAGCTCAGAGGAGCCTTTCATCATTTCTTTCCTCTCTTTGATGCGATATAGGTTTAAAACTTATCATAGTGACAGGAAACTTTTGTTAATTAAACCACTTTGTAAAAAAATTAAACCACTTGTTTGTCCTGTATTTCTAGTCCCCTCCCCGAGCGGGTTGGCAACACACGGCAAGCTTTTCACTCCTCAGTTCCCTTACGCAGTTTCTTTGTGCGATGGCTTTGCAAAGAGCCTCAAACTGAATCCGCGCGGGAGGTTATCTGCTCGGAGGTCTGGTTCCCCGGGCAGATGAAAGAGGAGAGAAACTGCAGGGAATTTTCCTATTATCCTGCTACCTGAAGGTGGAGAAACACAAATGGGCCAACTTCCTAGAAAAAGCTGCCATGCACAGAAAGATTTTGCAGGCTCGCTGTTACTGTATTTGTCATGTTGTCCAGCTGCCTGTCGATGCCAAAATTGTGGTGACATGACCTATTGCTACAAATCTTCCAGATAGAAAGCACAGGTAGAAAGATAGAAAGCATTCCTCAAGACCAGATCACTAAATCCAAAAGTTTTTAATATTTAGTAAAATTATTCAGCGTTATTTTGACAGAAATGCATTCTGTGGTGAAAGGTGATCTTCCCTACATCCAAATGGCTCTTGGGTGCAGTATACTTTGCCAGGCTTTCCTTGTAATATAAGCAGAGACTTTTTCATGTACAAGAGCTGTTTCAGATCTGTATGATATAGAAGCTGCATTCAGCAATTTTGAATTTAAAATTTTATCAGAGTTTCCTAGGTCACTTTGGTAGTACGGAGGAACATTGTGTTTCCCTGAGAAGGAAAACTTTAAAATAAAAAATAAATTTACTACAAAATTGCCTTTTCAAAACTCTCTTGTAAATGAATACTCTGGGAATTGCATTTGCAAGCTGTTTGAGTCAGGAATATAAAGCAAGACAAAGCTTAAACTGACAGTTTTCTACAAATGAAAAATGAGTTTGGGCTGTCTTGCGGTATATTCTGAAGGAAAGAATTCTGATACAACCTTGTAACCTCCAGTTATCTGAGTTTTATAAAAATCCTGCTCTCTTGGGAACTGCTGACCTCTGCCTTGCGACTTCTGACCGCAAGCAAGTCCCACTGCTCTTGGGTTTCTTCATGGGCAGGTCATATTTTGCTTCTTTCTGGGTTAAAACCACATTTTCTCAGTCTCCTTCCAGACCGGCTTTTCCAATTCTTGGCTGGTTCTCTCAACTTCCTAGGGTTCTTTTTCTTCTTTTACAAGAAAATAATCCCCTTGTGTGCATAGCTTTGGCTGGGCCACTAGGGAAGCATTACTGTCTCCAAGCAGATGTCAAGATTTACATTTCAGCCTGCCTTATTCTTGTGACAGAAGGATGCAGCCAAGTTTCAAAGCTTCCCTGAGAGCATTTGTGCAATCAGTGGTGCACTCAAAGGAGAGCCTTCAGCTGGTGCACAGGGACTCTTTGCTGAGCTGAAGCTAACTCTGCTGAATAACAGTTAAGCATGGTTTTTCAGCTTTTCGGCTGGTTTCAACGACTTGAGGGGGCACAATTCACGCACGACTGTGAGGACACTTTGTGTCTGAAGATGATCCATGTCTCAGTGTATCTGCTGCTAAGCTGCTGAGAAATAAACTGTTGTTTGGTGCACTGTAGGCCACAAATTCTGTCCTCAGTCCAAAATACTACATGGGTGAGGGTCTTCAGGACAGAGTGGGTGTGCAAAGAGGCTTCTTACAGAAAGCGTGGCATGTTTTCAAAACTATGGCTTCCTGGTGAGGCGTGTGAAACTCCTCCCTGCCGGGTCAAAGAAATCACAGTCCTTTGGTCAAAGAGTTGCACTGCAGAACAAGGGGCTTGGTGCTCTCTTTGAACGCATAGCAGCTTTGCCTTGAACACTGTGTGTGCGCATAGTGCTGCGTGGAATTTGGAGAGAAAGTGTCCAACTCCAAACACCTTTGAGCCTGCCCTCTTCCCAGGGAAAAGCCTAAGTGCTGGTCTGTGCTGCTTCTCGCACGCTTTCCTCCCAGGGAAGCTATGGAAGCCCATGCAGCATGGAGCTCCAGTAAGGTGCCGTCCTTAACTGCTTATTGATTTGTTTATGGACACTGGGGACCAAAATCACCAGCAGGTTTATACCTTTGTGATATTCCTGCTCCAAGAGAGAGGTTGGACTAGAGACCCACCAGTACTGGGAATCCATGAAACTAAGCCCATCCCATGGGCCACAGAAGTGACCAGGGTGGAGAGACCACTGCACTTCCCTCTGTGTGGAGGCTGATGAGCAGCCAGGGACACCACACTGACGTGCTTCTCTCTCTCTTGCTTGGAAGCGCCTCCTCATCTTGCCTCTTGCAAACGCTGCATCTGTTGGGAAATGCAGCAGTCAGAAAAGATACCCACCATGCCTGAATGGATTTCACTGGGGCTTGCGGCGACTTCACCGCAGAACAAGGAGCACAATTTGACATATTGCAAGCTGATGGAAAAGCTCTCTGGGCAAAGCAGGCCAGGGGAGAGGAGAGAAGAAGGGCTGCTGAAAGGGCCTGGGGCTGTGGTGGAAGCGCTGTTAGCTCCAGTGAACCACAACTGAAGAGGGAAGAGAGGGTCAAACAGAGACTCTGGGTACAAATACCCTCCAACACACCCCGTGGGACTTTCATCCTACACAAAGCCACCTACATCACTCCTTTATGTGATCTCCTGTTGGTTAAGAACTGTGCTGGTTGACCTGTGGTCCCTTCCAAACATTTTCTCTTCCCAGTTTGAGCCTCTTCAGCCCTGTGAACCAGACATCACCCCACCCCAGGCCCTACCACACATCCTGAGACCTTATTGTCCCCTTCCCAGCAGCTGTCTTTCCTTTTTTTTCCTTAGACCTACCCCACAGCTGTCTTTGAATACCAGCCTCGGAGCTTGGTGTCAGCACCCTTCTTTGTCACCATTGCTGCCAAAGAGGTTTTCCTCTGTCTCTGATTCAGGACTTTTTCTCATCTTCCATGGGGAAGGGGACAATCAGTCTCTGAGAGGACCCTGTACTACTTAACCTGTTACTCACAAGGCACAAAAACTGGGGGATTTGTGCCATTTGGTTGGAATATAAGATTCTATTTTACTCTCAGAAGAGCTGAAGATTTGGAGTCCAGAGGAGGCCATGAAGATGATCAGAGGGCTGGAGCACCTCTCCTATCAGGACAGGCTCAGACAGTTGACTCCAGGCTGTTCAGCCTGGAGAAGAGGAAGCTGCAGGGAGACCTTATAGCAGCCTTACAGTACCTAAAGGAGCTACAGGAAAGATGGAGAGAATTCTTTATAGGGTAGTGATAGGATGAAGGGGGATCAGTTTTAAACTGAAAAGGGGAGATTTAGATTAGATTTTAGAAAGAATTCTCTACTGTGAGGGTGGTGAGATTGGCACAGGTTTTCCTGGAGAAGTTGCGGCTACCCCTTCCCTGGAAGTGTTGAAGGCCAGGTTGGACAGGGCTTTGAGCAACCTGGTCTGGTGGGAGGAGGGTTGGAACAAGATGATCTTTAAGGTCCATTCCAACTCAAACCATTCTATGATTTTATGATTAGCAAGCAGGTCAAAAAGTAGCTTTTAATCCTCCTGTGACCAGAGATAGAGCAAGGCCAAAATAGTTTATTTCCACCAGCACTTTTCTATGGCTAGTAGTTTTCACTGTTTGTGTTCACAATTAGAGAACTATGCAGATGACACTCTGCCATATCCCTGTGTTCACAATGGGGAAGGATGCTGTTAGTACATAAAGTTGGGCTCCTAATTAACACTTGCTCATGAACATTGCAGGATTGTAAAAGAGCCATCACTTACAAGGTGGCAGACACCACACCAGGGCCATGAGCTTCCAGGGGCAACCATTGAGTCAACACCTTCCTTGCAGCCTCTTTGCAAGGCACCACTTTGCATCTTCCAAGAGTGGGGATGCGTTCCTGCAGCCCCCTCCTCCTCAGTTCCCTGTCAGATGGAGACTGCATCTGTATGGCAATGCACCAGCAAAGCTGGCAGCCAAGAAAAGAGTTGCTAGGCAAATCTGAGCAGTGGGTGGATTTTCACATCCTGCAGCCACCTGGACTGCTGCGTGCAACTCCAGCTCTCTCTCCCCAGGGCTCTCAATCCCTTTTCTCCACACCTGTGCTTTCCCTTACCTAATTTTAGGGCAAATCTCTAAGACTTTTCATAATTCTATTCCTTACCCTTCCCCATGGGACAATCTCATAGGACAACCCACGTGTACAGACAACGAGTAGTAGCAACTTCCAGTGCTCCAAGAAGACATCAGCTTTCCCTGAGCAGAAGTCAACCACGCATCTATAGGACGCTGAGTTGATGAAAGTTGGGGGCAAGTGCCCTGAGAGAGACCTAAGTGTGAGACACAGCCCTGCCAGTATAACCCTTTCCTGGAGTGGCTGAGCCCCATGTGCTCAGCAAGCTGGTGACACAAAAGTGGCACTGGCCCCTGGAGGTGCTGTCAAAGGAATAAAGCCCCTGCTGCCAGAGTGTAATCTGGCAGGGTTTAGCCACCAAAAGCTAAAACTGTGAGAATGCAGTATTTATAATTAAGATGCTATTTGTGCACTGTATTTTTTAACAAAACCAGTGGTACCAAGACCCTGGCTCCATCCCTGG
>KZ506553.1:0-13165 GCA_002844005.1 Limosa lapponica baueri
TTTTTTTTTTTTTTCTTTTCTTTCCCAGTTAAGCTGCAAGAGATAGTAACACTTCCTCAATTTCAGAAAGATTTGCAGGCCATCTGCCCTTTTCTTTGGCACAGCCTCAAGGGGACAGCAGTGGAGGTGGGTTGAGGGACCACGTGTCTCCTCAAGGGCCACTCCTTTAGCCTCCTTGGTTCACCATGGGCCTAGGCACAGGAGTGGTCTGAAATGAGCAGCCAAAACAATCCTCCTCTCCCTGAGCTGGAGTCCTTCCCCAGGGCACTGGTGCTCTCAGCTGATCAATTCTCCCCAGGATCCCTCCCCAGCGTGAATGCTAATAGGAAGGATACAGGCAACTGATTTATAATATTCTTGAAAATCTGAATAGATTGCTGTAACGATCAGAATTAATTACTCTTTTCAAGATTTTATGTTTCCAAGCTTCCCTTTTCCTCCTCCTCTCTCCCCCCCTCTCCCCTCCCTGCCAGCCAAGTCGTCCTCTTTTCCCTCTGGAGTCCTTCCACCTTGGCTCCCCGCCAGCTCTCGACAATAAAGTCACATGCTAATCAATAACACTTTTATTGAGAGTGACAGACAGGAGCTAACTGCACCAAAACAGTAACAAGCTCAGCCAGTAGTAAATGTGCTCTCCTCAAATCCCAGCCCTCGTCCTTTGCTCGCTGCCTCTTCTGCTTCCCTTCAATATCTTTCTTGGGCTTCTACTCCTCCCTTCAGACCTCAAGACGCAGTGGTTTTCTGACAACCCTGCCTAAAGTGACGGTCACCTCCAGGCCTGCTGACAGGAGGCATTTGGTCCCTGGGATTTCAAGATCCTTTGGCCTTGACTGCTGTAGTAAGCTGGTGCATAGGGGCATGTAGCTATTCTTATTTTGGCTGAATGCAAGCCGGTTTCTGGGAGCAAGGCTGAAGCGTCATGGGGTAAGAGCAGACATCCACAGAGTCAGTCCCGACTGAGGCATATCCCACAGCAGCACGTTCGTTCCTCGGCAGCCTTTTCTTGTGCTGACCCCAGACGCATCTGACACTAAAATAAGGGTTCATGCAAAGTTCCACACCGATGCAATTGAACCAGTCTGTAACTGCACTTGAAAAGAACCAAGACCATTGTGGGTGGAAGTGAGCCCACCTCGTGGCCGGGCTCTGAAGCTCACTTCTTTGGCCAGGATTGTGCTAGTGCTCCCTCACTGAGCTTAAATAGGACCTTCGCTCATTTCTCTTCTGACTGGGTCCTGCAGTTGCTCATGGGCAGGGGTACTGGGCTGGGAAACAGCTGGCTTTCCTGCATCTGGAGATGCTCTGGCAGGGCAGAGGAGCAGAGTGCTGAGAAGTAGCCTCTAACAGGCATTTCCAGGACAGCTGACTTGCTCCTGAAGGCAGACCCTTTCTGCTCAGATGTGCCGCTGCACCAGCGGAGTTCCTGTTGTTTGCCATGACTCATCCAAGAGTACATTAAAGCAGGTCTAAGACAAACATCCTAATGGTTCCCAGGTGGTGAGAAGATAGAAGCTATCATAAAAAACATTGCTGGCTATTGCTATAGCTGCTTTCCTGATCCAGGCAAAGCTTGGTCAGAGCAGAGGATCAGCGCTAACAGGACATAGGGGCAGGTGTCACACTTCCTGATGTGTCTGCAAGAATGACATGTCATCTTCTTCCGTGCCACCTACACAGCTCCTTGCTTTGCTAGAGGTGTGGTCAGCTGCACCTGTGCCTCGTCCCTACAGGTGTTACTGCTGGGCAGGGAGAGAAGTCTCACTTTCTGGTCCTAACTGTCCTCATCCACCCAAGCACTGTATTGTCAACCCACACCTCTTGCCTTGCTCACTCAGAAGTGTTACTGGCTTTTGCCTCATCTGAAGTGGATGTTGGTCCCCACTTTCCATCACAAGCCACCTGATACACCATCATAATCCAGTGCAGGTATGCCAATAGCTCTGAAGTGTTACACAGCAAAACAGGGCCAGCTTCGCATGTTTAGAAAACTGCGTGCCCTCTCTGTACCACCTACTTACAGTGCGTTTGACCTATCAACAGTCCTACAAATCCTGGATCAGGTGTGTTTTGAAGGAAGTAGGATTAGCTGAGGGCTTCTGAAGGAAACTTCTAAGGCTGCAAAAGAGTTCTAAGAAAAGTAATAATAATTCTAATTCTTTTTAGCAATTATTTCTTCTGTCAGAAATATGAAAATCAAATATGTGTGATGTTAAAAAATTATTTTTCATTAAAAAGTTGTAATTTCTTTTATGGGCTTCTTCTGAAATGTTCTCTGTCATTTTCAGAAAAAAATTGCTTCATTTCTGGCAGGACACTATCCTATAACCATTGAAAAAAACCCAGTACAAAAGTTTTAAAAACCAGAAGTCATGACTGATAAGGTTTTATTTCAGTTTTTAAAAGCATCAGAATATTTGGGGAGGTTGTAACACACAGAGATAGGGATCTTTGGCCTTCTAAAGGATGAGCTGAGATCAGTTTTCTGGATCCTTTACTGAGTTGGTAAATCATTTATTGTAAAGATCTGTTGTACAAAACACAGCAACAGAGCTTCATAAAATATAAATAGTACAAAATACTTTGGTTCTATTAACAACCTGTAACTGATGCACTTGAACTCTTTCTCATTTTCCTTTTTAATTTCTCTGTCTTGTAAAGTGAAGCTTGGTTTATGATTGCAAATAAAAATGAATTTGGTGGATCTCATCTTAATTTTATCATCTCAAAACCATAGTTTCACCTTCTGGCTTGTATTTTATAGTCTCAAGCAAGGAAGACTGAGGGCAGGAGGGAGAGGAACTGGCAGAGTGAGGTGCTGGGAGAGCTGGAGGGGCTGCGATGGAGGAGGGAACACTGGCTGAAGGGTAGCAGGGAAGCCAGCTTTTGGCAGGCGGAGGTCTGGACTCGGGTCGGGACTGAGATACGCTGTCAGTTGCAGAATTGTGCAACCAATCTTGCTCAGAGCTGTTCTTGGCTCATGTTAGGGATATCGATCCCTGACTTCCACAAATCGCTAAATCCTCTTTCAAATTAAAATAAGTGAATAAATAAGCAGAGGTGGCAATGCAGGAAGCAGTCCATTTCAGATTACTTTGCAGATCAGGAGCCAAGTGAGAAATCTGTGAGCCACTGACATTAACCTGTTTGCGACAGCAGGACCTAAAGGGGTTGCTTCCAATGACAGTGGACCCAGCCCCCTAGTGACTTCCTACGGGAGAAGGCTTGCTACGCTTACCCATTGAATCCCTTCTTTGACTTAGATTCAGAAATCCATTGTGCTGAGTGTGGCTGCTGGCAAACCCCCAAACCACTTCTTCCTCTTTTCACTTTCCTCCCCATGATGAGGGAAAGCCTCAACTCTTCCTTTATCTCTTGCATTTGCTTCACTGCCTTCCCTGAGCCTGGGTCATTTCAAGCCAGGGAATAATTTTTTTGTTGTGTATATGAACCATGGAGATACAACAAGATTGTGCAATGGTGGGGATGATGTGACCACTTGATCTTTCAAACTAAACTTACCATTTGCAGACATTCCTTCAGCAGGCTTTGCTCTGAACATCTCCCTCTGAAATTCAGTCCCTTTTGGGCTAGGATGTGACATCTGTTTGTAAACGTTCTCTGCAGAGAACTTGTAGTGTTTGTCCTCACCCTGGGCTTCAGATGCAGCCTGGGAGGGATTTTTCAGGGGTTGTCTTTGAGTTTCAGCTGGTTTTTTTTTTTCCAAATCACTGGGCAAAGACAGGGAAGATGGATCATCCTAGGACAGAAAAATAGAACTAAGGGTAAAAAGTGTTTGTTTATTTGTTTTCTGCTGCTGTCTTCCTGCAGTTTACCTGCAGGTATTGGAGGATTGAAGCCAAATCATCCTAGCTTCTTCCCAGAGCATCTCCACCATGTACACCTATTGCTTGTTAATTTGCCCACATTGACTGTTTTAAGTCTAAGGGGCATAAGATTATGGCCCTGGGGATGGAAGACTAAAACAGCACTTTCCTCCTGCTCTTACTAAAATAAAATACAAACAGGTGCTCCAGAGAGGTCCTGAGACAGCCTTTCCCCAAGCAACTGGATGGACACAGTCTGCAATAAATAATGCCAGGCTGAGCCCAACTAGCAAATTTGCCTCACAGTGGTGCATATGGGAACAAATTGATGGGAGGGGATATACCATGGCACTGTGGGAATGGGAGGGAGCAGATAAATTACAGCCCAGCATCATGGAGAAGTGCAATTATCATTGAGCTGCAACCTGCTGATCCCACTGCTCTATCTCTCCTTTGGCTTTCTGAACTGGAGGAAGAGTAAAATGGTGCTCAGTCACCCATAAGTGTGCTGATACACCATCCTTACTTTAGCTCTTGCCCCTCAAGAGCTGTACACCTGAACCTCCAGTTCTTCAGATGATCACTTTTCTACCATGCTCTTTCCCATTCTCTCTGTCTTTACATTAATATTATTTTGATGTCCTGGGGGATCTGTGGGCAATGCCCTAACCATCTCCCTCAAAAAATGAGCAATGGGAAGTCTTGTGGATCACTGAAAGCACTTTGTCATGCAATATATTAGTTGAATCTCTCAGACTTTAATATTCTCCCACCAGCTCTAGCAGGGTATGTGTGCATGCGTGTGTGTGTGTGCATGTGAAAATCCTTGCCAACATGTCATCCCTTATTGAGCAAAATATTGACAGGCTTGGAGATGGAGAGAAGACGGGAAAGAACATTGTGTCTTTCTGGAGGATTGAAAGGCCTCTGCTTCCTGCATTCAGTGCGTTGCTTCATCTTGTGCGTGCTTGTGTGCACAAATACACTCTGCCACCCCTACAACCACTTCCTTGTATAGAGCCAGAGACAAGGAGAGTATATATTTCCTCATCATGGAACAAAATCTTTTTTAGAAAAATAATAAAACTTCATTAGAGTATTAATTCAAGGCTTTTATTTTTTATAGTCCCCTTTTTATCATTTTTATCACTAGGTTTAAAAGGAGGAGATTCCCTACATTAGGGAGGCAGCGAGCTGTTTTACATGGAGTATCCAAGTGCCATTTACTAGCATCAACTTTGGGATGAAGGCTGGTTGCTTTTGTGGCTAACTCGCTCTTAGTACCACTTTGTGCTTTGCTTTGGTGTCATCTGAGGCTGCCTGTGTGCTGTGCCCCGTTATCCTGTGTGTGGCCTGTCCATCGTGAGGAAGTGGAACCGGAGTATTTGTGAATTCCCACCTGTGTAATGCTTGTTAATTGTTTCCTTCTGCACTTTCTACAATGGAGGCTGAAGCTCGGAGTAGTTGTGAGCTGGCATTTTCCCACTCTTTCCTGTGCAGTGACTCTTGTAAGGTAGAAGTTACACATGTCAACATCTACCTAATAACAACATGTGAATTGTGCAGAGCCTTGAGCTCTCTGTGAGGGAGACATGACCTTCATTATAATGATACAGTTGACATTTTCCCTGTGACACTTATTGTAACATCATTGCTTCCTGTTGGCATCTGTGGGCTTATCAGGCAGCTTGTTCAAGCAATCTGGAGTTGTGATGAAACCAGGCAGGAGGGAGGGCTCTGAGATTTGAGGGGGAAGCCGGGGGTGGGGCGGGGGAAGGAGGATTCTTGGAGTATCAAAGCACACAGAACGTTTATCAATGCAAGCTGATCTAATCCTCCCCCACCCCGTGATCCATCTCCGTGCCCGTGGATTTGCAAGCGCCCTGCGCTGCAGAACCCAGCATCCCTACAGCTTGCAGCTTGCCGTTGGCATGCCTGGTACTGGTGGTGGTGACACTCCCAGCAGTGGGAACCCTGGCTTTCTGTGCAGTCAAACCCACTGGAGAAGGAGGTCCAGGAGCCTCCACTTTGTTTTGCCAGGGGAAATGTGGCAAGCCCCTTGGAAGCAAGGCTGACTCGGATGCCCCGTGTCTATCCTGAGGCCAATGTTACAGCACACTGAGTGTGTTTGTATTGGGTTAATCCAGGAGATCAGGTCTGCTTTCCAAATGTTTGCAGGCCTTTCTGCTGATGTGTCACAGTTAGCTAAGATTTTCCTCATCTTGAGGGAGAATCAGGAAACAGAGTGGTCAAAATCCAGAATCAAGTGTGCTGACCTAGCTCTGTGAGTCTTCACTCTTTTTGCTTTCTTTTTCTCCCTGTGCTTTTTTCCTGTCTTTTAGCAGAAGTCCTAAAATTATCTTCACAGTGAGGAAGTCAATTAACGATTGCAGTAGCAGGGGTTTGGGACTGGTATCTATGCTGAAAGTGACTACCCATGGGCCACCTAATGCCTGCCCAAAATAAGGCTTTGCATGTTAAGAGCTTCTGGTTACCTTTGGTGGGGGTTGCAAAAAGCTAGCTCGCTGTACAGAAGAAAAGCTTTGCATCCTATTGTGAATTACCTAAGTATTTCAGTTTCTTGTTGAAACTCCTGAACTTAAGCCTTGGGTCCAAACCCTGCATCTACACATAGTGAGGCTACTGTGAAATGCTGCACTTTTGCTCTTAATCTAGTGTCTGTAAACATCAAATGCACCACTAACTCATTCTGACTTAACTGATGCTACAATTTTTGTGTCAGGGCTGATGAGAGGCCTAAAATTAAAATTCTTCAATCCACCTCTCTATGTTACTTTTGGGTACAGCTGCTGCCAGGGCAAAGCAAGCCCTCCACACTGTGTTTTACTTGTGACAGCATCCTTGGCTGGTTAGCTGGGAGAAGAGTACAGCAGAGTAAAGTGGCTCCTTCATTTTTCATGGGAGTATAGGATTTGACATACAAAATCAGGCTCTGCCTTCTCTAATGGCCAAATATGTGATATTTCAGAGGAGAGCAATATCCTGCCAATAGAAAATATATTTATTGGCACAGCCTCCTGCCAAGGGTTTTGGATTGAGCTGCTTGATGGGCAAGAGGTGGGGTGAGAGCCGCCGCAAGGAGGCAGGTCGCAGTCTCTGCACGTCTCAGGGTAACACTGCAGGCAGGGGACTCCCTTCCTGAGCCCTATGGAAAGCACTCTGCTTCCTGAGGCATGAGATTTGTTTGCCTCAGTAATTATTGTGGTTCCCACAGCTACACATGTCATTAGAAGGCATCATATATTTCAGGCATAAGATGGGGTTTCAGTGAAAAAAAAAAACCCAAATTCTTAGTCACTGTTCACCTGGCTTGATCCCCTCCTGTGGGAGGGAATCTCCCAGGTTGCTAATATGTAGCTTTACAGGCTATGATATTTGCGTGCAGTGGAGGTGATGGGATATATCTTTCATTTCATCTGGAGGACAAATAGCTCAGGATTATGAGAGATAAGTAGAGGTAAAACTCCCTGTTATTTTAGCATTAGAAGGTACTTTGGGCCTTTTAGCTTCAGTAACACTGTGTTCTGCCTCCATGGGAGAGGATACTTTGTTCCCTCATATACAAAGAGCATCCAGAGGTTTTCCCGGTGAATATCTTTAACGAGGGCAGAAGAGCAGCATGAGAGAATTCAAGTATAGCACAATAAAGCATTATCCTTTTCAAATACAGCATTGCCACAGCCTCAACATTAGAACAGGGATTTTGGAAATTTTGCACTCTTGACTCTCATAATTTTAGCAGAAGTCCTTAGTCCTTCCATATTTAATTTCAAGCTCAGCTGCCTTGTAGGTATATGAGCAAGAAGACAAATTTTCCTCTTCCGTTGTTTTTTTTTGAGGGGGAGGAGAAGTGAGGGGGGCTTGAAGGAGGTTTTTAACTGTAATGTTGTGATGAAAAGCCTGAAAATACAACCTAAATGTAATCTGATTATTCAAAAACAACACATCTAGAAAACTCATTTTCCTGGTTTTGGGAGGCTAGACTAAGGATTTCTGATTGCTTGAAGTGCCAGTACAGGGAAACAAAGACAGACTATTTAGAAACAAAGGTGCCTTGATTTTGGAGATGTTTTATACAATAGAAATAAGATGTCACTCGGTTTTCATGGTTCCCTCAAAGACTCACAGCAAGCGTGTTTCTCACAGCCAGTGAAAGCTGGATGTATCTCCCTTCATAGGGTATTAATACCTGTGCAACTCTCCACATGTTGTATGATAGCCGCTTGTCTGCTCTTCTTGCTCAGACTCTTGGTCTTAAAGTTGTGACTGCTACATCACAGGTTTGCTTCCTCTTAGGATTTATAGAGAGGAGGAGGATGGGGCAGGGTGAGAGAGAGGTTTTTCTCCTGTTCATTAGAGGGCAAGATGAAGCATTATTATTAATTATTCCTGGATTATGGCCGCCAGTGGCCTGTAGTATTCCAGAACTCAGATCGCCAGCAGCACTTAATCAATGCCGCTGCTCGTTCCATGCTATCAGTCTGTAGCCATGCAGACATTTGGTATATTATAAAGTCAGAGTACCCTTTAATAATCACCTTGCAAAAATGGGGCATTAGTGTTTTCTAAGTGACAAGCCTGTCTGGAAATGCAATCGTGTCTTTAGCTATAATGCTACAGGAGTGATAGCAGAGTCATACTTTGGGCAGAAAGTAGCTACAAATGAACCATACAATTGCAAATGGGCAAAGCAATTAAGTGCAAACCATCCTCCAGGCTGCCTGGGCCTTAGTGATTGTCACTGACAGAGACACATCCACCTGTGGAGCTCTCCAGACTGAACGCATGTTAACAGCCTCTGTCCTCTTCCTCAGCATCCACAGACAATTTTTCCTAGGCAAAGTGGTATCCACCTTGCTCTTTCCTGGCTCTTAAAGCAATGTTTGAGAGCAGATCAGGACCCTCCCTCTTGTTACAGACGAAAAAGTGGCACTGAGAAGCATTCAGACAAAGCACGGGAGAAATATCGAAGCTAGCATTACAGAAAGGTGTTTTTTTAACGAGGACCTGGGCACATTTTCCTGGGCCTAGCACTGTACCAAGCTGGATATGTTGCTCTGGGAGGGCTCATGGCTCCCTGCACAGCAGGGACTCTGTCCTGCATGGAGCCAGCTCTGGGACCTCTGGTGCCACACTGGCTGTATTGCTCCACGTAGGTGTGCAGAGTTCAGAGGGACTGCAGAAAAGATACTGCATATCCCCTTGAACCTTTGGCCTGGGCTTTGAATGCAAAAACCATCTGTTCTTCCTCCCTTCTCACTAAGAAGTAAGACCATTAGGGAAAGATGACTGCTCTCAGTGTAAGATCCTCTTGGCTGGCAGGTGCTCTTTTCCGAACTTTGGCATCCCCCCACCCAGCTTGGCCAGGGGATAATTTCCTCTGTGGTTCAGCTGGTTTGGCGTCTGCTTGCAGGACTTGGACATGGTGCTCTGAGCCTCAGCCATGGAAACACACAGGCCATGAACACACAGAAGCCTGGTCTGCCAGGCTGAAGGACTGTGGCCAGTTGGTCACATCCACTGTAGCGTCTGGCCACCAGCTGGGAGACATGACACCCAGAATGTTGCTCCGTATGCTAAATGAATTGCGAATGATTACAAAACCTGTTTCTGTAAAGGCTTCTCCTTGCTTCTTGGAATAGCTGTGTGCTGTGTCCCTCTCAGAGCTGAAAAAGGTTTGGGAAGGTGGTAGGATCAGGCCAGTGATATGCAAAGGACAACTTAGTATCAAATTAAGTATGCCCTCTCCATATTTTTTTTTTTCTTAATGAAACATATGAGGCTTTACATTTCTTAGTCTCTACGGTTACTCTGAGGATGGGGCAGTAGAAGTTGCTTCATCTCTAGTGAGCAAGTTTGTTCTCTGGTGCCAACTTGGGGCCAGGCCTGGTTGTAATTGGGGATATCAGCTGTAAAATATTTAGCATGCCATGTACTCTGCCTTATGTATGTGTAGGTACGAAGGTAAACCTGCATAAGATCCAGGAGAAAAGAGGGAGGTGTTTCAGATGGTTATCTGTGCATGTCTTTGATTTCATCCAGTAACTTCTTGAGGAAGAGCAATAATCAACCGACTGTGTCTTTGGTGGGACCTATACTACTTTGAAACCTCTCAAGCTGTCAGAACTAGGATTTTGGTTATGCGTGGAAATTTCAGAGCCGTATGATGAAAATGGATAAAGTCTCTGTTCTGATGGTGAGCTGAGTGAAGGTTGCAGGAGTGTTTGAGCCAGATGAGAGCTCTAGGTACAGCACCTAGCTCTCTTTTTGATTCACTGGGCAACCTTGCATGTGTCAGCCTCCCTGCTCGGTGTCTCTGTGGAAATGAGTGTAACGATGTCGATCGATTAATGATCTTTAAGCTTCACAAGTAAAAATGCCAGAAAGGTGCTAAATATTATGGATCTTTATTTAAAGTTTAGGGTCAGGATGATTTCTAATGAGGATCCTGTGCATTTATAAGCTTAAGTCACGTAAAATGTACTCAGTGGCAGAAAAAATGGTTGTTAAAACGCGATCGTCATATGGCCCAGATCTGACACTTCTGGATCCCAGTCCACTGTGATGCAAGATCCGGTCCAGGTTTCATGTGCCCACGTAGACTTTCCTTGGAATAAAATACATAATGTATCAAGCTGCCATATTAAATTTAGTTGTTCACTGTCACATCACCCAGTATGCAGCCTGCTCCCTAAATCCCATACTAATCCAGTTGTCTGTATCTTCTTTGGTGTAAAAGCACATTAGCCTCAAAAAAAGCAGTACAGTTAGTATTTATAGAAAAAAACAGTAATGAGAGGGTTAATATCAAGCTCCAGTCCTAACCTGATATAGCTTTTATATGTTCTCAGAAATAGCACCTCACCCCCAATACGTATACTCTTGATGCTTCACTGGGAAGATGATGATTTGTGATTTGTCTTTATCCTCTCTCACACCCATCTTGTTTCATTTGTTTATGGTAACCCCGATGTGTAGTATAGTTTTAGCAGTGTCGATAATGCACCTTTTACCTGAAGTGAGTTTAATAGGATTTGACAGTGACAGGGGATGAGAAAATTCTGTGATTCTATTATTCATCCTATTTTTTCAGCAGTCTTGTGTAGATTGTGTACTATTAGAAGAAAACGTATGTCTTGGAGGTTTCCTTTCTCTCTTTCTCTCTCTCCCTCTGCATCCCTCATTATAGTGTGCTCTCATCATCAGGGTACGCTTATCTCTTATCATAAAAACCCTTTGTAGAAGAAGAGTGGAGAGAGGGGTGGGAGGAGGACCGAGGAACCACTCAGATACCAAGCACAGTAAATCCATATATTAAAGGACAGACCTTCTCCCAGAACATTTATGAGCAACACTGCAAGCAGAGTCTCCTCCGTTTGTCACACACGTGACTTGTGAGTTTACTGTGTCTGACAATTGCATCTGTGTCTTGAAAGGATGGCAAAGACTCATTAATGCTTTTACAGCATCTCTCTATGTCCAGGCATCACTTTCTACACTGTCCTCATATTATCCCTTGCAAGGCTGCTGTTATGGGGCCTGTGCCTTTGGCCTATTTGAACTATATGCATTTCAGTTTTTTCCTGACCTTGGTTTGCTCCCTGACCATTGCTCCTCTTCCTGATCTCTGGGGCTTCTGCTCACACAGCGCTGGGTATCACTGAAAGAGTTGGGGAGGCAGCATGGTGCTGGCCTCTTGGCTCTGATTCCATCATTGTTGCAGTGTGGAACTATATAACTGATCCCTCCAGTTAGGAAAGGTAAAATATCCTTTCCGAAGTCCTTCCCAAAAAGGTTAAGAAATTAATTTTGGATGAACATCCTTGCCCTCTGAGCAAGTCTTTGTATTAATGATCTCATGACGGATTGCTCCTTAAACTGGCCCTAGCTCAGGTCAGGACAGAGTGAGAATATTCTCTATTTAATGAGGCAGAGATCAGAGCCTCTAATATTTCATCATTCGTGCTTAGGGGAGGAAGGGAGTTATGAGCTTGGAGAGCTGATGGCAGAAGGGACCCTCATGAGTGGCTGTGATGGCAGCTTGCTCTCTGCTCAGCTCTTAGCCCCCAAGACCAGACTGCTGTAGGTTTCCAGCTTCCTCTTGGAAAAGCTAACCTTTGTCATTAAACTGATCTAAATGATTTAATTCAATGTTGGCAAAAGATCCAAGGCTAGTAACCCTCGGGGCAGAAGAGACTTCTTTAGCCTGCAGAGAGGTGTATAGTATGAGGAGCATGAATGCCAGTGCTATATGGACAACCACAATCTACAGGGCTGTGTGGAGCATTTAGCTTTGTTCCTCCCAGCAGCTTTTGCCTAGAAAGGGTGGGCAACCTGATACTCAGATGCTAGTAAATTAGAAAGCCAACTTGCAGATCCAGTGGTTTACAAGTGTCTTAATTTATTAATGAGTGGAGGCCATCTCAGTGTGTGTAAATATAGATTTTAAATCAGTTGACATGATGTACATAAACAATCAAACTTGTAGTGCAGTGCCGAGATGCTAATGTTAAATCCACCTCTGACTTGAGTGCTACTTTTCAGTAGCGCTGTGTTCCCTGGGAAGCAGTGATATATAGTGCTGTGCAAATCACTGGTGCCCTTAAACTGCAGCTCTGAAATATTTACACATCCAAAGTGTGTGTGTAAATTGGGAGTATCGCAACGCTCCCATAGGGTGACAGAGATTTGTAAATTTTGTTTTCTGCGGAGTCCTGCATTTCCCTGCTAGTGACCGGGAGCCAGGACCCGAGAGCATAAATTCCCCAAATAATTCTTGCAATACTTAGGATGAGCTCAGCTCCTGCTCTCAGGTACTAAAAGCAAATCTTTCCAAGATGCCACAGTTATGAGTTGCCCTTTTGAAAGGGACTAGTGGTGTCTTTAAAGTAACAGCTCCTGGAGGCACGCTAATAGCCATACAGGGGGCTATTCCGCGGCGTTGAGTAAGGGCATCCCGCTGGCCAGAAGGCTAATGAAGGAAATATGCCTGAAGAAAAGCAGGCTCTCCTTCCTTCCTAACTCGTCAGGGCTGACATAAAAACTCGGAGCTCATGCACGTATAGCTGAGCTGAACCCTGTGAGCATTCCCGATTTTTCGCTGTCCTCTCTCGCCCAGCCGGGGTGAGCGCTGCCTCACCCGCCATCAAACCCGCAACTGCCGTTCTTTTGAGTTTTCAACCGTCCTTATAAATTGCTCACGGGCGGGTGGGGTTTTTGCATCTCCGGCGACGCCGGGACGGTGACGGGTGGCCGGGTGCTCGTCCACACAACCCGCGGGCGACGCTGCCCCGCCGGGCACCTGTCCCCCGCTCCCGCCG